>JAGVVM010002424.1:0-46186 GCA_019149425.1 Psidium friedrichsthalianum
TTCCAAAAACTAGGCAATCAGTTTCGACGAACATGTTATAAATTATGGTCAGTGGATCATAGTAACAGTAAAGTGTAGTCACTAGAGGTAATAATTCACTGTAATTGTTCAATTAAAAATGCATGTGAAATCTTTGTAGACTCTGGAACCGACCTTGAAAATTGTGATAGGATAGATTTCAGGTTTCAAAAAATGAAAAACTTATTTCGATGGACAGGTTCTTGGACACGCTCACCCCAACTCAATGTTCTTTGCAAATTTATTGGTATCTTTATGTTCCTGCACTCTCTATGGCTGGCTGCGATGACCTCTAGTCCTCTTTTCTTTAATTTTTTTTTATTTACCTTCTTGTCTAAATTAACAAGGACCCTTCGCAACCTTTGTCGATTAGCACATCCATCCATCCATCCATATTCTTGAAGGATGTTTCATCACGTTTTTGGTGAAAAATCTTTTAGTATGCCCTGGAGAGAGGAAACGAGAGTCCGACAATGTTGCTGGCAACAAATTGAATCTTCAATTGCTAAGAGAGCGGTAGAAGGAAATTGACAAGCAGAAGTTGGTATCCCAAGACATCAGAACGAAGAGCAGTTAAGGGATATTGCTCCAAATTCCAACATGGTTCCTACCATGTGCAAATTGCTCAAAGAACAACAAAATGATACGGCTAAGTGCATCGTGAGTCAAATATCACATTCGATCAAGCCGCCTGTCATGAATGATGTAAATGATGCTCTGTCAAGACCAGGGTCGTCGAATCCACTAACATCATTCGAGGTCAATCTAATGGTAACGAGGTATGTTCCTAGTCCCCCCTTTTTTTTTTTAAATCTTTCCGGTCGTGGGGTGGTATGCTATCTCCACTTATTGATGCTAATCATGTTGGTTTACATAGTTAACCCCTGTAAGAATTATGCAAATGTTCGAGTCTTCTTATTAAGGCTAGAATAATGAGAATAATCATACTAATGTTGGTCAAAATAGCCAAATTGGTAATTTGACAAACTAAACTGGTTAACTGCCAAATGTTGAAAAGTGTAAGGACAATGGCTCCATTCATACCACCCAATATGAATACTTCTGTTGGGCTTAACTTAGATAATCCGGTAAGACCAGCATCATCGCCAAGAGGGTAAGATGGCCAGTGAAATCCGCAATTGCACGTAGCACGGTTTGTCGAAGAGGTTGAACAACAATTGGGGTTAGATAGGAGTGACAACGTCCTTGTTTATAGAAAATCACATCTTGAATGGATTCATAATCAATCTTTTTCCAAGAGGTTCCAAAAATCATGACTTCGCCGTTTTTAATGGTAAAGATGAACAATCGACCATTGAACATTTTGTTTGATTTATAGCCAAGTGTGGGGAAGCAAGGATAAATGAGTTTTTAAGACTTAAGTTACTTTCTTTTTCTTTGTCAGAGACTTGCTTTTATCCAGCACACTAATTAATATACCTAATTCAATATGCAATTGTGCAAAAAAGAAAATACTCAATGATACCTAAAGTACCGGTCGCTAAAGTGGCTAGACTTTATAAATAGTATAGTGAGTCGTTGATTTGTTTATTGCTTGATTTAAGGAGGTTAAAAATCGATGCCTCACTTTGCTCTCAGATAAAACATTCATGTATTTGGCTTTCAACCGGTGAAAACTTAATTTGCAAGAAAGATTTGATGGCCAAGAGTTTGCTGATTTATTTCAATTGACAATGATAATGTTTAAGTATGAACCTGACGTGATTGAAAACATCGAAATAAGTGTGGCAAAGTTAATACTCGACAAAGATTATGTTTATCGATCCTTAAAACTTGTCAAAAGAATGGCCAGTGCTAAAGACACTCAAGTTGCTTTTTCGACATTAATTAGTTGGATGAAATCTTCGATTTACTCTAAAAGATGGCCCGATAAAATTAACAGACGGCTAAGTTATTTGAGTAAAGAAAATTTAATAAACAAAAAATAGTGTAAGTGGCACCATTGATGAAGCCATGATATAATTAATTGTATTGTTGTCGAGAAATCAATCAAGAAGCACTTTGGCAAGGAAAAATCAATTTGCCGATGACAAGAGACATATGAAGACGCTTGATCATCTGATTTAAAAGAATCGAATGATTGATGAATCACCATTCTTTTAAACTAATGTTGACACTAAAAAATTACCAATTTTTGGTTATCAAATCTTCATCAACATGTAACCGTTGAGTAGCAATATTTGAATATATAACATTTCGGATATATAATTTCTTGTTGATAAGTGTCGCTAGATAACGGGAGATTGTGTAACTTCTTCTAATCATCGATGGGATAAAGAATTATTTTTTCCAGCAACAGTTATTTTTAAACAGCAGTAGAGCGTTGTAAATAGGTGTGCTCTTTGTAAAGTCAATCATTCAAGAACTCAACGTTCTTTGCATTTTTTTTTTTTACTTTCCTACACTTTACTTGGCTAACCACGATTGCCTCCAATATTCATACCTTCGAATTTTTGTCATTTAGGGCGCGCATGACAACGTTTTTATTTCTCTATTTCTGTTCCAAACCTATTTACCTATTTCAAAAATAGGTTTGGAACAGAAACTCATTTGACAACGCAAATCTGTTTTCTATTTCTGAAATAAAAATCTGTTTTAGAAATAGATTTTGGCCCAAAATTAGAAACAAAAAAATTTCGTTTCTGGCAGAAATAAAAAAATCTATTTCTATTCCAGAAATTATTTCTAAAACAAAATGATTGTCATGCGCGCCCTTACTTTTCCTTCCAAAAATCAGCAAACGACCCTTCACACCCTTTATCAATTCGCATATGGATCCATCCATATTCTGGAAGGATATCCCATCACGTTTCCAAGTGAAGCAAATGAAGAGAAGAAGAAAACCAGAAGTTTCTAGATACTGTGCTACGGTCGACGGATCGAGCTATTCACGAGCAGCTCGACTCGGCCCGATCACCCGTGCTTCACCTTTGTCGTCCGCATGGAGCACGGCATTGCGAGTGGATGATAGTTTAATAATAAGATGACCTTGCTGGAGAATATCTTCGAAAATCATGGAAAGCATGGTCGCACATTCGGACATCCGTGCGACGCACGATTGCCTGTGCCCTTTTTCCTCTTGATGGCCTTCGAAGAAACTGGGTCTTTTTACTATTCAACTATCTAACACAGAGATCTAAATTTTGGCGAGGTACAGTAATGTTTTTGGAAATCCCGAAAATCTCCGGGAGAGAGAGAAACGATCACCACAGAAGATGGACGAAGAGGATGGTGGGTCTGATCACTCACTGTTCACCGATCTGCCGATCATCTTCAATGGTGGAAGTGAAGGGAAAAAAAGAGGATTCCCGGTGAGTGCGCACGATGGAAAGTGACGAGGCAAGAAGCATTTCAGTCAATGAATGGGGAAGAGCACAAGGCGTCTGATCATGAGATCCATTTTCCTGTTCGTTTCCGTAATGATATCCTGAGTAGAAAAAGTTTTCACCACCTTTCCCTTATCCCCCTTTTTCTTGGCGGCTATCGACGCCATCAATTCTTCTTCTTTTTAAGCCCGTGGTATTGAATTCATTGCTTATTGCATAGGGGACATTCCGCTTGCTCATTTCTGATTTCTACCGCAGTTTCTTGGTGATTGTACGCCTCCTCAAGGCAGAGTCAGAGCTTAAAACTTTGTTAATGCAAGGAAAATTATCTATAAACAGGGACAATGCTGTTGTAAAGATAAGGCGCGAATGCAGAGGCCCGCGGAACATCCTCCGAAAAACTCAGACCTTGGTTTATGCAAGCGCCGCTGATCAAATCGATTTTACACGCCATTTATGGAATTGGAAAAGGTAGACATTCGATACCTGAGCTGAAAGTTGGCTAATGCTGCGACTAAAGCGCAGGTGCAGTAGCTTAAGCTTGCTGGACACCGTTATCTTCGGAAAGAAGTACTTGTTTTTGAAGGTGATGTTGCGATGGCTTTCAAAGGTGGTTCCAAGCTTTTGTCATTCATCCATAAAATTTTGCAAAAAGAAGAAGGAAAAAAGGAGGTCCTACCGGGAGTCGAACCCAGGTCGCTGGATTCAAAGTCCAGAGTGCTAACCACTACACCATAGAACCAGCTGCTGGGATCACCGTCCTTCATAAATTAATAATTATGTAAGGACGAGATCCCTCTGGTTACTAGAACCCTCCCGTTCTGAACTATGGACAGTTCTCATCTGTTTCGCCTACAATTGCTCAGATCAAATTCTCCAAACTTGCTGAATTGCTCCATATTCTCTTTAGACGCTATGGCGCCTCAGTCATCTAACAATGCTGACAAACTTAGATTCATCTTATTTAAGGAGCTAATTATCCTTTCTTACCAAAAGCCTATATAGAACAAGAAAACTTGTTGCAGCTAACAGTACGTCGCTCCCCTCGAGTGGGCGTGCGCTCGACATCTCTAATTACCTTCCACATGGTTAATTCATGGGGAGTAAAGGACACACAAGCGTATAGTACATCCAATATAAAGAGAAAGCGTCACCATTCCCTCTGAACTTTGAATCGACTCTTCGCAAGTTCAGAAGAAGGCTAAACTCAGACATGATATACATCAGGAATGTTTCATTTGCAGAGACTGGCAAATACACCGCAACATGTTAGTTCCCACACATGTCCAAAGACTTTCATTTGCTTGTTTTAGTTTAACATTCTTGTGCACTATGTGGAGGCAAATACAACCCAATCAAGTACCCACCCCACCTCTCTTCTCAGTTTCTTCCATCTGTGTTGTACATAAATGACACCGCAGAGGTACATAAAAGCAAAGCATAGTCCCCGCTCTTTTTGATCTTCCGGGGGGCGATTTAGACATGGAATATCAAAAGTTCCTCACACTTCATCAAAATCTCTGGCTTCTCAGGCAAGCAAAATGCAAGAATCAAGTCAAAATAAAGCATCACCATCTGAGCTCGAGGCCAAGATATGGAAGGCTTAAGATGTCAACCGTTAGAGCCATCGAAACTGCCTTGAGCGTTCTGCCGTCTCTTCTCTCGCCAGTTCTCACCCCACATCTTGGCCTCCGCCACAGCTCTTTCCCTGTCTAAATCTTTGTTCAATATCCTCACCGCGTCTCTCGGAGAGTCGTCTTTCTCTGACGACCCTTCGAAATCCCACCGACGACCTGATCCTTCTCCTTCCTCGTTCCTCAGGATCTTTCCTCCCCGATCCTCTCCGCTGCTCTTACCCTCCTTAACACCTCCGGGTCCTTTGTATGCGTGCCCAGCGGCCGTGTTTGGGTCGTATGCTTGGTTTGCTAGATAAGAAAGAGCTGTGACTACATCCCTCGTGAGAGGACGAGCCGCCGCCTGTTCTTGGATGCACATGGATGCCACCGCAAGTGCCTGGTAGAGCCCTCGCATTGGGTACTGCCCCTGGAGACTTGGGTCCGCCAGTTTAGAGAACTTACGGCGGTCATTGACCAGTGGACGTGCCTGATAAGGACAAATCCATGATGCATGTAATTCACTTTGGTTTTTGCTAGAAGGGGATTAAATTGCAACCATCGAATTGAAAATAAACGACGGATTGCACTAGCTAGAATGGGTGACAAGAAGCTAGACCGGGCCGGTTTTCCCGTGACTTTATAGCAACTCGACAAGAAAAACAAATTAAAAAAGGAACCACAGCAGCCTACCTTGTAATAGTAACGCATATTTCATGTGTAAACTAGAATCAGTGACTGAAAGTCTTTTTAAGCTTTGTCCTATTAGTCAAGCTACATGCGTATAAAACACAAAAAACCGATTGGGTTAGGTATGTCCATTTCCATTGTTATTTGACCCAAAACTGGGCTGTGGAACCCATGTCAAAGCATAATTGAACCTCTATCAATCCAAATTCATACTTCAATGTGGTCATCCAATCTGGTTGTTGGTACTCTTATTTTATTATGTTTTCACGTGACGCAACTTCCTGGCTATAACAAAAACAAAGAGAAAGAGAGACCAGCCTTACCCATGCAACTAGATTCTGTTCTCCATGAGGAAGGCTACTATCGATGGCCTTTCGTCCAGTAATCAGCTCTAACAAGACCACCCCAAAACTGTAGACATCAGATTTTACTGTGAGTTGTCCAGTCATAGCATACTCGGGAGCACAGTACCCATAAGTCCCCATAACCCTCGTAGAAACATGCGATTTATCTCCAGTTGGCCCGAGCTTTGCGAGCCCAAAATCAGAAAGCTTTGGATGGAATCCTTCGTCTAGTAATATATTTGACGACTTGAAATCTCTATATATAACTGGTGGATTCGCTTTGTCATGCAGGTATTCCAAACCTCTAGCAGCACCAGCAGCTATCTTCATTCTAGTGTTCCAATTCAGAGGCTCCTTCCCAGGAGGAAGATCTGTGGAGTGACCAACACTGAGTATTAGCAACAGCATAGAGTGCTGTTGGCAGAGGTCTTCCGGCAAAACAATAATCCAGAAACACTACCAATGACATCAGCAACAACCACATCCCCCTAGTGGGGATTACAAGCATAATCAGAACCATGTGCACTTGTAATATCAAGAGAGATGAGATGTTCTGAAAAATTTGCATCGATTAGCATTCATAAGTAATTTACTCTGCACATTATTTTGTCATATTAAGATCCACTTGTCCCTAAGACCGTTCCAAATCCAGTTTAAACCATAACTCCATGGCGGCTAGGCTAGCTACAATCAACAGTCCCCTCATCTATGTTGGACATTGAGAGCACCATTCCTTACACTTTACATATCGAGACAACACCCATGATAGTGTTCAGCGTGCATGAGAAATAGATTAGGCAGACAGAAATGCGAGTAAAGGCCAAATGAAAGGGAGAGAGTCGTGCATAATTATTTCTAATCAAACGAGTCCAGACACCAGAGTCATCTCCTGATAGGCATGAAAAGTAAGTTCCAAGAGCCGAGCACATTCAAAAGCATGAGAAACTAACAAGCTTATCATACCCATCCAGTATCATACAAAACGCTGCAAGCTAGTAGAGCATGGTCTCTGCATATGCAGATGGACCAAGAATTAGCTGCCGCTTACTGGGCGTAATCATTGATTGGTGGTTTTATTATGTATTTGTGCATTCAACCTCATGCTCTCCACTTCTCATATAATGAGCTGGCCCCACCACCATTTCTCTTTCTCTCCATGTGATACCACTCCCCCTCTTTTCTTTTCTTTTTTGGCCCAGCAAAACCTACCCCCCCTTTTCCTTCCTCTCTCTGCTTGTTCCTTCATCTTCATCTACAACTTTTTGCCATCTTTTTAATATTTTTTCTTCTCAAAGGTGGCCATTACTAAGCTTGGTAGCATAGCTCCAGCAGCCATCGCTGCTAGGGCTGAGCTCTACAACAGAGCTCCCATGGCCGTGGCCGAGCTCTGCTGTGGAGCTCACGAGGCCTCCTTTCCCTTGTGAGCACAAGGCCAACCTCGCACGGCTCATGCCCACGCTGCCGTAAGTGAGCTTGATACAAGCAGGGAGAGCGGCAGGCCACAAGGGCATTGATAGCAGGGTCAAGCTGCCGTGGTCATGTCGGCATTCAGCCAGTGGCTCGATGGTGTGGGGGTCCGCCCAGTTGTGGGGAGAAGAAAGGGCTATTTTTTCTTAAATTAAGAGTAAATAGTCATATGCTATGCAGTATAGATCTATTTCTTGAAATCAAACAATCAGTGCTGCTCAAGTAGCAGCTAATTTAGTCCATGATAATAGTTATTCAAGGTGCTCAAGCAATTTACTTTCCTAACATGTCATTGACTGAATAATTGTTTTTTGAAGAATTACAAAAGCTGTTAACAGAGCAGCAAATTGCTTGGCACATATTGCTAAAGCATTTTGGGGGAAGGATAATTATGGATGAGTTTTTGAAAAACTTGAATATCAAGCCGGCATCCTTAGTTATGATTTTCTTCTACCAATACAACAGCAACACTAATCATGCATTTTCCCACTGTTCGGCATTTGTCATTATAGATCCTCTCACAGCATCACATTCAATATAGAACCACTCTACAATAAAATCCAATTACTAAGGAGCTTTCCCTAAAGATTCCACTCCAATCTGAAGAATTTTTAATCTTTCCCTACTATTTTCAAACCGCGTTCTCCAGTCTCATCTTCTATGTCTATGATGCAACTCTCGGCACTCATGTACACGTCTTTTCTCATTCAAAACAGAAAACTGCTTCCTCAGCAAAGTGTTCAAAGCTCGGTCTTTTGCGGACACTTTGTGTCTCGGTTGCTAATTCCCAGAGTTTTCTAAACATTCAAGTTTTTCAGCACAATAAAGTAGCTGGAAAACAAAGAACCTATTTGCCTAACACCATTCTTGCCAGATCCAAGTGTTTAACATTATCGATTCAAACTTTAAGAACACCCCCCCCTCCCCCCCAAAACCAAAACACACACACACCCTCCTTTCCTTTTCTTGTGGCAGCTAATAGTAATACCACCAAGCCATCATCTTTCTGGCACAAACAGAACATTTTGTACACACTTGCATTATCAAGACACAGATCTTATCTTACTCATATTGAAAGGAAAATCAGACAATTATTGACATGAAATGCTACCGTGGAGGTGATCTTCCAATGATCCGAATGGCATAAATTCATAGACAAGAAGACGCTGGTCACCATCAGCACAGTACCCGATCAAATTCACCAGGTTAGGGTGATGTAGAAGGCTCAACATGAGAACCTCCACCAAAAATTCTCGGTTACCCTGAAGGCCATTCCTATCCAATTGCTTAACAGCAACCACCTGCAGCAGAAAGGTCAAAGTAAACATTTAAAAAGTCCAACCATATTCATTACTCACCAAGGCACTATTAGAAGTGTTTACAAAATAAGCAATGGGAAACTCTGTAGGAGAGTTTCATCCACATCTGAAAAGCAACTACTGAACAGACATCAGAACTTAGAAATTCACTAGCTTTTTACACCTGAGTCGCTAAGCCTTTCTGAGTGGACTACAATGGTTTGAAAACTCCAACAGATCTCCATCGAAAATATGATTAAGTATATTGCACTAGGTGCTTCAGTGAGAGCATATCCGACAATTGTTTCATTCATGCACATAAGAACAAAGAGAATACCAAGTCAAGTAAGACCATCATAAACTAGCTTCCTACACCTGATTTGCTAAATCTTTCTGAGTGCACTAGGTGCTTCAATGAGAGCATATCCAACAATTATTTCATTCATGCACATAACATCAAAGAGAATACCAAGTCAAGTAAGACTACCATAAACTAGGGATGCATGTGAACTAACCCTCACTTTGCAACCCCATGTAAATAACCATTGGTCAAGACATTGTAGTAACTCATGATAAAGGAGATTGTTCATAACTCGAACATAAAATTACCTGACATTTGACATCTCTAAAGTTGTCAATATAAGAGCACAAAGAAGAAATTAAGGAAATTAAAGTATGACTGAGCACATCATACAGCTCGCTACTGCAGGTAAATCACCGGATAATTTACCTGACCAGTACTTTCAAGTTGTCCCTTATATACACGGCCAAATCCCCCTTCTCCTAAGAAACACTCAGACCGGAAATTCTTTGTTGCAGCTGCAAGCTCACGGAAAGTAAATGTCTGAGCAGCGATACCAGGTGCATCCTTAAGGCCAGGTAGTTCTCTTTTGACTCCTGCATTGCCTCTCAATCGTGGTCTGTCCGCTCCTGCAAACGTAATTTGTCGGAGTTGCCCATTAGAGTCGCAACTTTACATATACATTAAACTCATTGACTTCAAGACAAAGATCAAAAGGTACAATCACCACATTTAAATCGTTGACTCCAAGACAGAGATCAAAAGGTACAATCACCACATTTAAATCATTGACTTCAAGACAGAGATCAAAAGGTTCACATTTCTGATTTGCAAAATTAAGGGGTACCAAACTGGGAGGTGCCACCAAAAGAACCCGATTTGGCTCAGTCATTTTTCTAACACTAACCAGAAGCATAATACACACGAAGATTGTCTATGTAGCCATAAGGAGATCTCAGGGTCTCCTTAACAGCCAAGAATAACAATCTTACCAACAGAACATCAAACAAACAATGATCCACACAACAGCGACGACAAAACCAGCATTATCATTTTCTTCCTTTTCGTCGCATAGGCAACATCAGACACGCCCAGAACAGATCAAGAATGTAAATCATTGAAAAACCAACACAAGTGTCTTTTTTTTTTCAAAATAAATAAAATAAAATTAGGGGTCTTCACGGGACTGACCAGAGGCCAATCTGGCAATGTCGGATGAGAGAGGCCCTTGACTCCGATCGTCGCTCTCTTTCTCAGGGTTCAGCTTCACGTCCTCCCTCGAATCGAAACACGAAAAGCAACCCATCCTCTCAAATGGGACCTCGAATCGATCCTCAATAACGGCAATAAGCTTATCCAGAGAGAGTCATCCTTGACGACGCCTCACCATCCCGTGTTTCCTCAAACACCCAATCAGATTCAGACCCCTCAACACTTGCCTTACGGCAACCCAACCAAAGAAAACACAGAAAAGGTTCCTCCTTTATCTGATCTAGCAGGTGGGTGCTAGCAGAAAGAAACAGAATGGTTGCACCTTAAACGGAGGCTTGTTTCTTCCTGGTTTCAACTGACCTCTCCGGTGAGAAAGATGACGTATTTATAACAAGAAGGAAGGAATCAACATTAACTTCTTCCCCTTTCTCCACTTCTATTCCTCTAAGATTTCCTCCCACTTGAGAGAAAATTTTATTAATTTTTTTTTCTTTTTGGTAACGGAGCAACTTCTACTGTTGATCCTTAGTTTACTTAACCAGAACAAAATAGAAAAGAGAAGGTATTATTACTCGCATTTACTGTGGTTCTAACTTTCCGTCTACTGTCTGACTTTTCTGTCGACTGCAGGAAGGGAAAAAAAAAACAGAGCAGTGGGTTCGTTCCTACGAAACTAACGGTGAAAAGGTGGCCGTGGCGGTGGCCTGGGGTAAAATGGGGAATTCATGGACAAAACGTGTCCTGTGGCGGGACTGGCGCAGCAGCACGAGCAAAGCCGAGTCTTGCAACCGCCCCCTTTCAGTTTGGCCGACGATCCTGCGATTTCAGGCTTTTCCCACTAATTTTGGTTAGAAATCACTAGCATAGCACAACAAGTGCTGACATGACCAATTTTTAATATTATTAAATATTTTTTTTTATTTTTTATTAATTTTTTCTTCTTCTTTTTTTTCTTTT
Source organism: Psidium friedrichsthalianum (assembly GCA_019149425.1). NCBI lineage: Eukaryota > Viridiplantae > Streptophyta > Magnoliopsida > Myrtales > Myrtaceae > Psidium > Psidium friedrichsthalianum. The sequence goes on from JAGVVM010002424.1 coordinate 11,248, forward strand.
ATCTAATTTTATTTTTCAACGGCTAGCGAGGGTCGTCTGGCCCTCACCTACAACAGGCGAGGACCGTGATGTCTCGTCAAGCTAGGGCGATTGTCGTAGCCCTTGCCCGACCAAGCCCAGATTTGGGCAATGCCAACGCAGCCTATCGAGGGTTGTGACCTCACCCCCACTCATCGAGGCACGATGGCCCTCAATGGCCACTAAAGAGAACGAAAAAATAAAAATAAAAAAATTAAAAAATTATTAAAAAATTAGTCACGTCAATGCTAATTGCGCCAAGTCAGCGGTTTCCGATAGAAAAAATTGGCCGGAAGGACCGAATTTGCATAAATACAAAAGATCTAGGACTGAATTGATAAAAGTATAAAATGTTTAAGACTCTCTTTTCTTTTCTTTCTCTTTTTTACTATTTTCCCTATTAATTTGTGCGGAATTTTTTGTGTTTCACCTCGAGAACTTTCATTTTTTTAATGAAAACTTTAGATTAAGTGTGTAACTCATCATAACTAATTGCACCTCATTATAATTTGTTTTTGAATAAATTACTTGGAACTAATATATATTTGATTGATCAAATATACAAAGCACATAGGTTCAAAGTCCCAGGCGCTCTACATCCTGAGGATTTTAAAATATCAAAATAAAGGGACCGCCTGCTGCCCATCCACATGCCTCGTATGGTGGAAAGAATACCATAACAATACTACTAACCTCATAAATCAAGTAAGATACGAGTCCAATTCAGATGAATAATCTAACATGAAATTACGGTTCTGGCCCATCTTTACTCATTAAGAGACTATCATTCATCAAAGATACGTAAGCCAAATTCAAGTTTTTTTGAGCTCATGTTTGGCATGGATAGTTTCTTTAACCACTAGAATCAATCTGAGTTCTTTTCTTTGTCAAAAGACTGCAGACAGAAACCAAAAAGAGGTTCGCAAGAAACTTCTGTGCTGGTGGGAATCTGGAAGCGTTCCATGGATTCGGTTCAGAAGAAGTCATTGGATGATGTCATTGCCTCAACCAACATGTTCTGCTTCTTGGTTCTTTCTCTCTCGGAACTATCGAACAAAGGATTATTTGCAAGATCTGGTGTTATTCAAACCCCAGAAGAGAATCCTTCGGTTCAGCTGCGTGGCACTTATTCAATTAGGGTTAGGAATTAATCCAGTGTATAACTGTTGAAGATCCCGAACCCTGGCCTTCCCCGAGTACTCACTGGGGCTTCAGATCCCGCTATTTTATGACCTGGAAGCCATGAGCTGCTCCTCAGAAAATCTCTGTGAACGGGAACGTTCTTGTGCCCATCTGGTGTCAGCACGTTGGCTTTCGATTCTTCTCGGTTGTTCAGTCTTGCTTTCCATTTTCTTCTAGGAAGAATTACCCAAAAAAATTTCAAAAAAACACAAGAAGTGTCAAAATTTACGGCGCTCACTTTGGTAATAAAATTTTTTCACGGGCTTACTTAAGTGTCTAGTCAAAGAAATTAAAAATAAGCGATTTAAAAAAAAATTAAATTAAATTTAGAAATAAGCTAAAAAAAAAAAGAATTACGGCTTGCAGCGGCGAGGGTTGTGTAAGTCCTTTCCTTTCCTTTCCTTTCCTTTTTTTAGCAGCGAGGGCTATGCAAGCCCTTTCCTTTCCTTTTTTTTCTTTTTTAGTTTTTTATTTACTTTCTAATTTATTTTTTAGAATTTTGGATTTTTTTATTGCTCACTGGATCCTCAGGTGAGCCACGTAGGATTTTAGCCAAGCATATTAGAGTTAGTACTTAAGAGATCATTTTTTAAAAAATTGGCATTAAAATGAGTGTCGTACACAAATTTTGACTCTTACGGTGTTTTTTTACCCTAAATTTTTTTTAAAAATCTATTATAATGGTGTCAATTGATTTCTAAACCCTCTACATTTATACCCGCCTCTGCGATGAGAAGAGAAGAAAGAAATAGAGAGAAAAAATAAAAACTATTGAAAATATTAAAATATTATTAAAAATTTCACGTTAACACAGGCCGACCAAAGTTAATCAGATGGATTGAATTGATACAAATACAAAATATTTAGAACTCAATTGGCACAAAAAAAATTAGGATTGAATTGGCACAGTTACAATAAATTTAACTTCTTTTGGTAATTTTTCATTTTCTTTTATCAAGAGAAAATCCGCCTTGACAAGCTAGAGTGCGCATTGCAATACTTTTGCTTTTGAGCAGAAGTTAATTTTTTTGCTTTTAGAGAGAAGTAATTTTTTTTACTTCTTCAAGTGGCTTCAAAACTACTTCTGAAGAGAGGGGGGGAGGGGGGGAATGCTCCAGAAGTAGAAAAGAGAAGTTAAGTTTTTGCTTCAAAAGTTGCGTTGTCAAGTGAATTTTAACTCTATAAGCGCTTCTGGAGTAGAGATTCTATTCCAAAAGTGCTCTCATGCGCGGCCATGCGAGCTTCTTTCACATTCCCCACCTTGATTAACTTGTGTACTATGCAAGTAAGCGAACGCGAACACTGATCTTTTCCAAACTATACTGACGAAAATTTCTTATTGTATATGTATAGGTACTCCAATCTCTTCTTTAATTCCAGGTCTTTTCGACATCAAGCTTTATACTGTACCAAAGCCAATAATCTACTCCGTGTTTCGTCGAAACCGTGCGAAATAATCAGAAATATAGAAATGGGGCTCGGATGGAGTTGGTGCACCACCCCTGGATTTGGCTCGTGAGAAGATGGAATTCAATTAGGAGTTGGTGTATCCCTGATTCCCCAGACTCGATTCGGTAGTAGAGTGCTTTGCCCCCTCTACATGTTGGCCGAGTTTCGTATCGTCTTCTGATTGCTTTTGATATTTTAACTGATGGGAAAAATTATCCAAAAAGTCTTAAATCGATTGCACTTTTGTCAATTCGATCCTAAACCTTTTAAGTCAGTTAATTAAGTCCTAAGCCTTTTCATGTGGACGCCAGCTATCTTACATAACACGATCAACATTAACATGAATTATTATTATTATTATTATTATTATTATTATTATTATTATTATTATTATTATTATTATTATTATTATTATACATTTCTGACTAGCGAGGTCATCCGCGGACAATCACCTTCCACAAGCAAGGGCCAGTGACTTCGCACTCGCCGATCACAAGTGGGGGCCCGACACCCTCGCTTATATCTTAGCAATGGTCGTCGGCCCTTGCCCGTGGCCGACGATGGTTGGGTGACAACCTCAATGGCCAAAGATGTAAAACAAAAACAAAGAAAAGAAATAAAAGGAAAAAGGGAAAAATTCATAAGAATTTCAAAAACTACTAAAAAAATTTCACGATAATACAGGTCATGCAATGTAGAACGGCCAACATCCACACTAGCGATTTCCAGCCAAACTTAGCCAAATAGATCCAATTGAGAAAATTTGTAAAAAGGTTTGGGTCTCGACCGATAAAATCGAAAAGTTTAGGGCTGATTGGTAAAGATGCGATAGATTAATAATTTTTTTCAACAACTCTCTCTTAATTGGTGTATGAACGTTGCATGGAGGGCTGACGTTGCTTTCATGCGGTTGTGTACGAAATTCCCTCGCCGATGATTCTGGGAGAAAGATGTCGGGAGCTTTCGAAAGCTAACGTTGTTTTTTCTTTTTGACTTGGTATTTTTTCCACACGGCCAAACCGTCGTTGTCGTGCTCGAACGTCGATTTTGGTTTTATTCAGGTCAAGCGATTCGAATTCTTTCATCGAAACCTGCCGGTGAAAATGACAACAGGAGAAGACCCGAACTCGGTCCTCCAAACACAGGTTGACTACAACTCAGCTCAATTCGGGAGAGGGTTTCGCGGTTTCATCGAAGCGTCATGGTGGGGTTTGGATTTCATTTGGTCTTAAGGTTTGCTTTCGGTCACGAACGCGTTAAAACATGCGAACAAATCTTTCCAAATCCAGAGGCTGGACAGCATTAGGGACACGACTGGGTAACTTCACCATCTCACAAAGACTCACATGAGCATACATGCGACGTGCTTTGGTCCTAATGATGTTAGGGTATCCTTTTTTCGGGGTATCGTCAAGCTTATAGGATGAAAATCATCTATCAACGTCTCGATCCGTGCCGCGGAGTAGGACAAACAAATGTCGCGACATCGCCCTTAGTAGAAGGAGGCGAGTATTCGGATTGTCCGTAATTCGCTTCTCTGATTGAAAAGGTTGTTTCTCCTTCTTCTTCTTTTGGCAATTCATACGACAAAAGTGCTTGATATGGTGCAAAGTATTTCCATCACAAAATGAGGGCCAAGTTCCAACTTGTCGGGCCTATTTCATTATACGTGACGACTTGTGGTATATATCAAGCAAAAACAATTTCGTTTTACTTTTATAAGCAACTCATGTCTTACACCATGTTGATCTGGTGGCCAAGATCCAATTTCTGCAAAAGTTTGACACAGTCAAAGAACAAAAAGAATAGGGGAAATCGGTGGGAAAATTAGTAAAAAAAAAACTCATGAACCTCTTATATTTTATGATAATATTGCCCTATGCTTTCCGATGATTTGTCAATGTAGTCAATCTAAAAAATTTTGGTCAAAATCGCCAACTTGAAAGCCAAGTGTATTACATGGCGTGGTACGACTAGTACTAATGTAGACTAATACTTACAATTATTAATATTTTGATTGTGTTAATTATATTTCTTTTCTTTTCTTTCTATGTTTTTTTACAACTTTGGATCAGTGAGGTCGCCAGTCGGCCCTCTCCTAGATCTGGGCAAGGGCCCAACACCCTAGCCAGCCCACTATTGGAAAAAATAGAAATGAAAAACAACAAAAAAAAAATCATAAGACTTTAAAAAAAATTACAAAAATTATACATTGCAATGCCGATCGTTCCACGTAGATGGACTATATTAGCAAATTGTCAAAAAAAATTATGATTTAATTAACACGATTAAAAAGTTTAGGACTAAATGGATACAAATACAATAGATTTACGATATTTTTTTGATAATTTTTCAGAAAATCGGGCATTGGCAAGTGGTGAGATTGATCCACCCAAGCATGTGAAGCCGTAAGGCAAAACCATAATACAAGACCGAGACGTGCAATGCAATTGTTTGGAAGGAGAAAATATTCAATGATTGCAAAGCAATCAATGACGTGGCACGCGTTTTTTTGCAAAAAATAAACAATTGTAAAATTGTTTTCTTAAAAACGAGCAACCCGTGTCACTAATAAAAATGAATAAACGAAAACTATTAGTATTTTCATCGTTCAAGCAAACATTTGGACATAAATTGTTGCCACTTGTCAGCGACGAAAATAATTTTTAATAATTATTTTATTTCGAGTAATACAAGCGATCATTTCCGAATTTTTTTTTTTTGCCAAGCAAGCTGAACGTATTTTTCTCGCTTTTCTGGATGTGCAAAAGTCGTAGCTGTGGATGCTTAATCAGAAAGCACCAGCTTGTCCAAATTCGTAGAGTCCAACCCAAGATCGTGCGACACCGAGCCCATAAAACTGTCTGGACACAGCCCGTAACACTAGCATTTCTTCACGTAAAGGATAAAGACAGAAAATAGAATAGCTTACCAATATACTTGAGGAATAGTATACAATTTGTGCACAATTATTCTTGTTATTTCCCAATAGTGAATTCTATATAATCATTAATCTGTCATTAGTAACGATTGAATAATGAAATAGTTATTCAAAATGTAAGCATATAATGATTTGTGCTGTTATTATTTTACCCATGGTCCAATTACATAATAGCTATTATTCAATTATACCGATTAGATCATTTATGATTTCATAAAAATTGATATAAAATTATTAGAGTAATTTTAACATTTTCAATTTCCAATAGCAATTGCAGCATAATTCGAAAATAAATTATGTAATTATTTTTTCGAGGGCTAATACTACCAAACTCTAAAACTAATAAACTCATGTCACATTTACCCCCAAACTAACATTCGCATCACAAAACTCCTCAACTAGTATTTCGTTACCATATTTACCCCAACATAACATTCTCGTAAAAAAAAAAAACTCTCAAACTGGTACATCGGTGTTACATCTACCCAAACTAATTTTTGTATCATTGAAAATTCAAAATCGCCAAAATCTTAGATTGAGAAGTATGCTAAAATTTTTAATTTTCCACTGAGAGCTCGCTCAAGTTTCGAAAATCTGTGAAATCCATAATTCACTATGACATAAAAATGAGTTCGGGGTAAAAGCGGTATGGGTGTACCGATTTGAGATTATTCGCGACAAAATTAATTCGGGTAAATGCGGAACGGGCGTACAAGTTTGAGATTTGTGTAGAAAGTCTTGAATCTATCGTACGGCGGTCAATCTAGTTATAAGCTTTCCAATTTGACCATTTCATTTCAAAACATCGTCAATACCGTATATCAGGCCAAAATTGGTCGAAATAGCCACAATAGGACTAAATTGGCAAGATTGAAAAGTTTACTACTGACTTGGCCGCTATACAATAAGTTCATGACTTTCTGGACAATTTTTCGGCATTTATAATATACAATTAATATTCGGTAATTGGATAATTAAGTAGTAATATTGCTAAATTAAGTGATTAGAACAGTAGGATCACAATATTACATCGTTCAAACCGATGTAACAAATCTCTAGTGCGCTTTTAAGTGAAAAATCTACCAAACACTCGGCATGGATTGATCAGATCATATCGTAAACCGGCCTTTGCGATCCAGAGGGAACGTGAGGCTTCGTGCTGGATCTCCACGGCCGACAAGATTCTCCCACGGCCGTGTTCGACGAATTTTTTTTTTTTTTTTGGTATCGTACCGGTTGGATCCTTGCTCTTGGCAATGGCGACGTGTGGAGGAATCGAATCCAGATCTCGAGCGAGGGGAATCGATTATATCTATACATCAGCTGACCGATCCTCGAATTTCGAAGGTGGATTCGGATTTTAATAGCGTGAGAGCCCACCCCTAAAGATCGATCGGCTGGAATGCTTTGAAAAAGGAAAATGGCTAAGAGGAAGAGGCCGAGGACAGCCGGTTCGGAAGTCGCGTCTGTTGGATCGATCCCTAGGAGACACGAAAGGGAATGGTGTATGTTCCGCCCTTCCCTAATCCTCCTCCAAAAGACAAAAATGGAGAGCATAACTAAGTCTCGATCGCGACGAAAAGGTCGAAAGTTCATATTGTTGAGATCAAATCAATCGTGTGTCAATACTCCACGGTCATGAAATTAGCAACGAGTTTTTACTTGATAATTTTGTTTTGTAATCGATTTAATACTAAATTGAAAAATATTTGTATCTTGTTTTACATGTCCAGCATTATTGTATGGGGGAAAAAAAAAACGTCTTCGCCTGCAAAAACTAGTCCGAGAGCACCACCTAAACCGGGACGCAGACGTGCGAACAACGTAGGCCGCAGGAACCGACGTGGCGGCCACCAACACGGGAACATGAAGCCGACCTTCCCATCCGGGTCAGCGGCCCAGCCCATTGACTGCCACGTGGCCCACTCCCCAACATTAACTCTCATTGCCGATTCCGGTAACGAAACGAGAAATACAAAAGAAGGAGAGGAACCCAAAAGCGATTCTGAGCCTCTGCTGTTGTTGTCGTTGCTGCTCCTGCTCCTCTTCTTCTCCAAAAATAGACTCCTCCCACGTCCCACCCATGCAAGAACTGCGCAAAAATCACAAAAGGATTTCATTAACGTTTCGCACATTTCGTACCGTGGTGATTCCGATATGATATCTGCCTAGTCTCTCCTCCATTTTCCTCTTCCTTCGCCTGACAAATCTCTTATTGCCGTCGCCATCGCCTGCGTCGTCGCCAATCCACATCGATGGAGAAATCGCCAGCTCCTGAAAACGACAGCGACGAGATCAAGGATGCCGTGGCATCTCCCCATTCTCCGACGGTCGACACGAGCCCTGAAGAGCTTCAAGAACCGCCCGAGGCCGAAGAGAACGAGGCTGTGGAGGACTCTACTGCCGAGGAGCCCGATTTGACCCTCCCCCAGGTCTGGGAAGAGATCGATGCGTTCCTCGGACGTAACTACGACCCGCCACGCAATGTCGGGGAATCGAATACGGATTCGGATCCCGTCGAGATCCCGAGAGCTGTCGAGCTGCTTTCCAAGAATGTGGAGTCCATGATCGGTAAGTACGCGTTGGACACGGGCAGGTCCAAGTTCGGCCACGACCTGGAGGAGGACTCGTGCTTCTTCGGCTCGGTTGGCCGCCTCTCGAAGCTTGCGGACAAGATTGGGGATTTAAAGCCGACAGCTGAGAATGCGAATGTACCGTGTTCTTCTTCTCTGAACAGGACCAGTTCCGTGCTGCAGCGGGCAATGTCATTTTTGGAGGAGGAGTTTCGCGCCATCCTCGACGAGGACTCCAAGGCTGGAAGAGATGATTCGGATCCAAAATCTGCCAAGACGAAGCACTCGTCGTCGTTTAATAATGGCTGCGGACACGAATCCGATCGGTGCAACCTTCCCGAGCCCGAGCCCCCCTCCACGGATGAGGAGTTCCCGCAATTTACGCCCGAAACGATCTCTGTCATGAGCAAGATTGTGGACGCGATGATCTCCGCCGGCTACGAGACTGAGTGTTGCGTGCTGTGGATGATGATGAGGCGGAGGGCATTCAAGTCAGCATTGAGCAGGCGAGGTTTTGACGTCCTCAGCATCGACGATGTCCAGCGGATGCAGTGGGATTCCCTGGAAAGAGAGATCACCACGTGGATCGCCGCTGTCAAGCGATGCTCCACCATCCTCTTACCCGGCGAGGGCGCCCTCAGCGGGTCAGTGTTCTCGGGCCAGCCAGAGATTGCGCAGGACCTGTTCGGCAACCTCGCCCGCTCCGTCTCCATGCGGCTCCTCAACTTCGCGGAGGCCGTCGTGCTGACGCACCGGTCCGCGGAGAAGCTGTTCAAGTTTCTCGACATGTACGAGACACTGCAAGACCTGATCGCGGCGCTGGATGGGTCGAAGCAGTACTCAGATGATCCCAAGAAGGAGGAGGTGAGGGGGGAGATGATGGCCGTGAAGGGAAGGATCGGGGAGGCGGCGGTGAGCATATTCTGCCAGCTGGAGAGCTCGATCAAGAGCGACAGCAGCAAGGTCCCCGTCCCGAGTGGGGCCGTGCATCCCCTCACTCGGTACACGATGAATTACCTCGAGTACGCCTGCGAGTACAAGGACACCCTGGAGCAGGTGTTTCAGCAACACCACGACAAGGCCGTCATCGAGACCTCCAACGGCGGACCCATGGATGATACGGTCTCCTTGGCGATGAAAGCATCGTCGCCGTTCTCAGTGCAGTTGATGACGGTGATGGACCTCCTCGACGCGAACCTGGATATGAAGTCGAAGCTGTACAAGGACCCATCGCTGCGGTACATATTCCTCATGAACAACGGGAGGTATATCGTGCAGAAGATCAAGGGGTCGAGCAAGATACATGAGCTGATGGGGGACACATGGTGCCGGAGGAGGTCGTCGGACCTGAGGCAGTACCACAAGAACTACCAGCGCGAGACATGGTACCGGCTGCTGCAGTGCCTGACCCACGAGGGCCTGCAGGTTAACGGGAAGGTGTCAAAGCCGGTACTCAAGGAGCGGTTCAAGAGCTTCAACGCCTTGTTCGACGACATCCACAGGACGCAGAGCACATGGGTAGTGAACGACGAGCAACTGCAGTCCGAGCTTAGGGTCTCAATCTCTGCAGTTGTCACACCAGCGTACCGGTCGTTCCTCGGCCGGTTCAACCAGTACTTAGACCCAGGGAGGCAGAGCGAGAAGTACATCAAGTACCAGCCGGAGGACATCGAATCTCTCGTCGACGAGTTGTTTGATGGCAACCCCACGTCAATGGGGAGGAGACGGACGTGACTTCGAAATGGTGAGGATGAGTGGCTTGTAACCGCAAGGATGTTGATTGATTCCTACTGTGGAGAGATATCATCACGGGACTTTCTGTTGGATGATTATTGTATCCCGGCAAGATGACAGAGTCCGGGTCCATGCGATTTTTTGGTACGTTCTTGACAATTATTACTGGGGTTGATGTAAAAGTTCAATTGACACTTTGATAATGGCAATGGAACGAGAAGTTTCGAACACATGTTACGGATCTGACTGTCTTCAGCCCATTTGTGTTGGGTCATCTTTGTCGGGAGACCTCGTCCGGGATTGCATTACCAGGGAAAGGAATACACTCCGACATGACACTATTGGGGCTCACGTGTTCACAGCATTGGAAAACTACGTACTACCCCCCGTCTATACCATTACCCCAAGTATAATCTAACCTTGTTTTGATTAGAATGTCCACGGAGAAACACTGGCAACAGGACTGAACAAAAACTAATATACCTCATCTATCAGATAAACTTGAAGCCTTACTCGTGAAACGAATGGATGCATGGAACAACTCACCCTCCTGCGATTTTAAGGTTGTCGGAAATCCTTCCATAAGCAAGAACTCATACCCATGTCATCGTTGAGTCCTACGAGCTTCTCGCCTGTAATCTGTGCTTCAGCATTCGACTATGGCATTTAAGCCCTTCACGTCTTCTAACTGCCTTATCCTATGAAGCAGTTCATCAATCGTACTAGATGCAGCCTGTGTCAAATGGATAATACGACTAAGCAAAAAAAACAAATGATATTTGACGAATTGTAACAATAGGAAAAGCGTCTACGGACCGTCAATTCCTCCCTGCGTTCATCCTCGGCCCGTTCTCCCTGGGTCCTTTCTTTCACGAGCATGCTAATTAGTGCCGTTTGCTCCTTGTCTACCTCTTCTATTTTTTCTTCTCCTTCCTTAAGCTGTATTGCACCCAAAAAGAATGCAAGCAGCCACTCTTTTAGATTAATCAAGCAGCAGATATACGACTACTTGTATGAGAAACTAAAAAGAAGGAAGAACAAAAAAGCACATGTTTACAAGTAGTGTCCATTGCTGACATCCGCAATCTGTGAGCAAGGCATCGCAATTTACTGGATGACACTGAAAAGAAGCAATTTTCAACGTACTCTTGTTTCAAGTGAATTGCGTCTGTCTCTCTCCACCTGCAACTGGTGCAGCAAATCGATTGCATCCGATCCCATTCTTTCTTTCAATCTTGCAAAGTACAAACGGTAGATATATGATTTGGAATTACCAATTAATAGTGACTTCTAAAGGTGTGAATAAAGGAGTTTCAAATAATACTTCCTTTACCTTCGCCTTAAATCGCGGTTCTCTTCTTCCAACCCGACCAACATGTCTGTTTGACAAGCAGAAACATAAGCATCGCTGTTTTCTGATACCGTCCTGTGGAGTGAACAAGAAGCATGAAGAATTAAAAAGAGACAAGTGGGTAAAAATGCCTATTTGCAAGGAACCAAGACCTCAGATGTGTACATATTTATAAGCAGCAAGAACCATCAAGTTTCCTGAATAGGTTATTATGGAAAGAAGTGCGGCACTGTAAAATTGAGAATCTACCGTTGTTTGTGAAGCTCTTCCCAGGGGACCAATGTTGAAATTACATGCTGAAGCTTGTGCTTGTTGGCCATGAACATTAGCTGGGGAAGCCTCGTAAGAACTTCTATCCTCACTTGATTCATCCAAATCCGTGGATGCCTCCTGCTGCTTTGCATTCAACTTCAACCTAGAACATGGACTGATTACTCCATTCCCCTTCCCTACTGATGAGGAACATGATTTACATTTAGTAGAGCCTTCCGTCTGGCAAGAAACTGGTTGCTTTAATGGTCGCCTTGCTGCATAACCAACATGATGGCAATTTGTATTCCTGATAAATGATTTAACAGCAGTCTGTTAAGAGGTTACTCAAAACAACCTGCAAACACTCGATATGGATAAAAGACCATGCAACATTCAACAAAATAGCCCTAAAACACATCATAGACCGAGAAGAAATGTAAAACAAACCAGTAATTTCTCTGCATCACCACCAGGCGCGCCTCGAGCTTTGAAAGCACTATTGTGCGTTCAAAGTCCTGTTTGTCATGAGCAGGTTCAATGAAGTTCGCCTCCAATACACCTGTAACGGAAAGAAACATATGAAGAGCAAGGTTGAAAAACCACTCCTTCCAAGAGCTATAAATCAAAGACTGGTTACACCGAATCAATCATGAAGTTATTGCCGTACAAATCAAGAGCATCCATCTAATTCTACCCCCACCCAAAGAAAGGATAATCAATCTAATCCTTTCAGGGGAAGAATATTACCTATAACCCCGCGGCCATCACTTCCAGTAGCATTCCAAACTCTCCAGAAGGGCTGCAAATAGGACAGGGACATGACTAAAAGAAATCCAGATAACAGAAAACAAGCACAGGAGAACTTTATAATATGAATCTACCCTCCATTGTATTTTCTCTCTCAATGACTCAAAAAAGAGTAGTTGATTGCCAATTTCATGCATGAGTGTTTTAAGAGTTACTACTGCTTAAATCAGTTATGGAACAGAAGTGCAAGGAGGACTGCATTACGAAACTCAAGCAAATAACACGTATTAGGAATCAGGAATCGTAGAACCTACAACATCAAATACATTATAAAAGACACATAACCAGCATCCAGCAAAACCATCATTAATTAAAATTTTAAGAAGAATTTTCAATATACCATTTCTCTTCATGGATACCACATTTTAAAATACAGCAAAACACTTTCAAAACTAAATCATAGATCAAGCACCTAATCAAATGAACTGCTCAGACTCATAAGTGCATTTATTCGAACAAAAATTTCATATAAATCTAGGCACTCAATCTCTCAACTTCGATAATCAATTCATATAATGTACAATAAAAAAAAAAACGAATAATTTCACAGAATTTTAGGACAAACCTTAATAAGTCGATTCTTATGGTAAACATTAAAACCTTGAACATCAATGTGGAAGGAAGCATCCTTCACAACCCAATGGTCACATTGGCAACCCATCTGTTTACAAATAAAACATGTTAAGTTGATCAAAATTAAAGCATCTGGCAGGTCAAAGCAAATGATACATTACATTTGAATCGTTGGACGCACTCTCAGCAACATTTTAAAGGCTTGTATGTTATCTTCTGGCTCAGCATCATGTCATTCACCAGGTTGTGGTGCTTAACATCTTCCCCACGCAAATAATCCTGGAAATCAGGTGGCAGCCTGAGATAGAGGATTGATGCATAACTCTGGCAAAATGAAAAGGGAAACATAAGTAATGACATCACACAAATTTAACATCCAAATATCAATTCAATACATGCAAACCTCACCAAATGAATACATGACCGTTTCAGATTTCGCTGTGTAACATACAACTTAGTAGAAATTCTTTTTTGTTTAGGATGGCTGCCATCAAAACCTAAGTATCAATCAAGAATGACATAGATAGCTGTAACACATGCCGCTTTGCTGGCATTTGTGCCAGATTCACAGATTTTTGTCAAGCTACATATATTATAGACAATAACAGACATTGCAGATAACAGCCAGGTCCAGACAGCACTTTAAAAGTACAATAATAAAAGTGAATAGACGCAACACAGTGAGCTAGCACATTCATTTGTGTGTCACTGTCCATTCATACACAACAACACAAATATTAGTAGAAACAGAGCTAGACCAAATGCTCAGCAGATAAACTAATTGTCAGGATGTCTTCCCGGTAAGAAGCGGAAAAAAACCCTCTGGGTGCACAAATTAGAATATTTCTCATCTCCGAAGAGCTGAAGTGATTCTATAGAAGAAGCCAGATCAGTCAACCAATGGACCGAGTAAGCTTCATGGAAATTTACTGGTAAGGTGGTACCAGTACGCAAGACTCTTGACAGAAGACAGATTTTTTTTCAAGAAAAGAGAACTGACATTTTTTACACAAAGCGGAAGTGAGAACATGATTAGATCCTCCATTCAACAAAACTTACCGATACTAATCATATATCTTAAAAATTAGGGCGTTTTATTTGAGCACATGACATGTACCCTCAACGAATGTCGATAAGTCAGAAAAGTCTCAAGTTCTGAAACCGTTGAGCCATCTTTATTTTCTTCTCTTCGCGATTTACTCCCTTGATTTGGATATCCTGCAAATTCACATGTGAAATTTATCAACTTAGGAACTTACCAAGCAGTATTTCACCCTTCTATATGTGAGGGTTAAAGTCAAACTTGCCAAAAGAAGTAAAGGTGCTTAAGGCATACATGGGGATCAGTATCAAATTGAGCTCCAGCTTTCCGTCATCATCTTCCCAGAGATTTATATATCATTATTCGTGTACCTTGATTTTGTAACAAATGAACTGCAGGCAATAGCATGAGTAAGTAATAGAGATCTGTAAACCAATTCCTGCCAGCAAGCAATCTTCCATGAAACTCTTTTAAAACATAATGCTGGGGAATAACCTGATCTTCTACTCAAAATTTATAATATAAGTTTAAATTAATCGTCAAAGCCAAATTCAAACACAATAAGAAAAGCAATCCAACCAGAATGACCTCAAAAGATAGGGAGACCAGTAAGAGGAGGAGGAACATGGGACGTGACAGAACTTATCCTCTTTTTGTCATAGATAATACACGTCGGAAAATGTCAATCCTTTGTGAATTAGAAGCAACGTGTGAGGTAGAACAATAATAATGACGACCAGTGAGAAATCCTTACAACAAATTACCTGCTGAAGAAGTTCTTCCTCACTTCGAATGGTGACCAATGCAAAATGGTTCCAAAGTTTCTATTCCAATCATCCATAGAAGATCCAATTACCTTGCTCCATTCTTGTCCCTTTTTCTTGTAATCAACCTTAGAATTCCAATGACACCAAGTCATGAGAAAGATTTTACAGAAATTGCTCAACAAGTTAAACAGAATTGTTAAGTATAGGCCAAGTGTAAGCGCAGAGAAGAAAGCACTGTTTCTCATGTTCTTTCAAAGTAGTAGACATTGATACAAAAAACACGAGGCATCTTTCCTGTTTCAACAAAACCAAATCATCTCACAAGTGATCAAGACTTATAGTTGCTTGCACAATTGGGAGGTCAAAATTACCACAACTCATACATATACTGAAGATGAAGTATATTACTAGCAATTAGCATTGATACACTAAGATGAGTATGCCACTAAGAAGATGGACAACAAAATGTACGGCTATAACATCTATCAACAGCAGTCTATCATACTATGTGAATATCTGGACCCTGCAATCTGGAGAACATCTTAAATAGTCTCATTGTCATTCCACATCATTGTCGAAACTGAGTTCCCTACAGAGCAACATACAACTCTAAACAGATAGCAGAGATGAAACACATAATAATCGAGCAAAAGTCGACGAACTGTTGATGAAAAAGATCTGTGCAAACACAGCCAATCCTTGACAAAGGACTCTTTCATCCAACAGAAACAAGTAAAGATGAAATGGAAAAATGGGATAGGAGAAAACACCTCTTTGGTTTATGGAAATAGATTAGTGCCCACATTCAACTTTTGGTGGCGTGACAGTTTTTTCACTGGCTACAGTCTTTGAAGACCTTATTGACAGTATATGTACCTACTAATCAGTTAAATGGTTGGCTCCATCATGGTGCCATTTTGCTATTAAAAATTGATGGTGAAAAGAGTTGAGGGACACATCAAAGACTAACTTGGCATGAAAGTTAATATACTTACAATAGGAACAATTATATCTTCCTTCCCTGTTGCCCTTAGAAATGTGTAGGACAACATTCCAATGCTTTGTGATGCGCTGAAACAAATAAAACGTTTCAGTTATCAAAGCATTATAAAGAATAATATTCTCTGCTAGTCTTCAGCTTTTAATGACAGTCAATCAGCAAGAGAGCAAAAACAAGCCCTGAAATTTAGTTCCCTGCGAAATATAAGATAAAACCCTCATTCCTCCTAATTTCCTACTCCGTGAGAATACAATCACATCTGCTCTAGCCTCATGGTACTCGTCTTGAACCCATTTCCATATAAAGAAGGAAGGAAAAAGGCAGATGCATAAGAATAAAAACTATTTAACTATTGTCTTTTCTGAAGACAGAAACAGGTAAATGAAATACAATCTTTTGCCACAAACAAAAACGAAATGAATAGCAGAGCTCACATTGACCAATTGTGTTTGCAGCTTTGCTTTTGGCAGAATATCCAAAAGACATGCACTGCCTCATTTTGTCAGGAGTCATCCTCCACCATTATCTGCAGTTATGGTCAGCAAATGCATTCGTTACTACCAGGGTAAATGCATCATGATTGGTTCTCCAAAACTGTCATCATGAAAGAATTAATAACATGAAATCATCTGTTCTCTGAGATCATCAGATGGTAAGGCATTAAAATCATAATACACACAATGCTGGCTCTTGCACACAAATGAAGGTTATGTTGCAAAACTATATCACAGGCCTATTTTCAGGGAGCTGTGATGCAAGAATGGCGAAACAAATCACAAATATCATAGCACGTGTGTCGTGTGTGAGTGAGTGTGTGGGCACTCTTGCGCGGTGCGTGAGAGAGAGAGGAGGGAGGGGGGAGGGAAGGGGGAGAGGAGTACCTTCAATCACCAAGACCAAGGATTCTTCCTTTTATTTTCTAACAAATCAATGTGAACATAAGTGGCTCCATTGCAAAACTACATTATCATAGTAAGGAAACGTCTTTTGAGAACAGATGCACAGATTTACAGGATTTACATCGTTACCTCATCTAGAGCATTGTCAAGAAGCTCCGCAAAAGCTGCAAATCAAAATACTAGAAAGTAAGATTACTCCACCTTACACACGAAGCCGACTCTTTCTCATGGAGATATGGCAACCAGCATCTAGCTAATCAGGGAAGGATACCTCCTAGAGCCCATTTATGGCTGGTTGCATTAGAATGGAGAAAACTTGGGATGGACTCTGACATGATCCATGCCCACTGAATAAAAAAATTATAACAGAGACGAAGACAGATTGGTCAGTTAGACATGCATGTACAGTCGACATGCGCCAAGTAATATGCTTAGAAGAAATAAACTCAAGACCTGTAGCTGTCGACATCACATACTATAAGTTGTTAGCCGACGGCCTGTTTTACATTTTGTAGCTTAACAAGGAAGAAATGAAGCTCAAAATCGAGAAAAATGTAAGAAAGAGAAACTTATTTTCCGCAGTGCATTCATGAAACAAGGACGACAATGCTGGGGTATGGTTCACTCCAGTAGATAGAAAAGGCACGGGATTCCACTTCCCGATGAGCGGACGGTCCCAGGGCCCTGGCAAGGCTGCAGCGGCAGCGCTCAGGAGAGAAAGAGACGGAAAGTGCGAGCCCTAACTTAAAGGTGAAGTTGGCTTTACTCCCTATTTGATTTGCTAACAGAAAATGCAGAGTATACAAGAAAATACAGGACAGCAAATTGCGTCTGAAAGTATTTATATCGGTGCAGGAAGGAGACATTGCTGTCTAAATCATTTCGACATAGACCAAACTAGTCATAGATAAACTTTGAAAGACAGTGGAAAACGCCGAAATTAAAATTTCTTCACGCAAGCACTGGCAGATACTATTTCGTGCGCGAAGTGGTAAGTAAGGAAGACACGATGCGTACCGTCGCGAGAGGCAAGAACGTCGCGATTGCTTTCCCCCTCGTAATCCCCAGCCTTCCAGAACTGCCTGCGGGTGGCACGAGCGGAACCGTCCGGTCACCGTCAACAACATCCACGGGCGAGCACGACGGCAGCAGAGCGAGGAAATTGACGGGAACCGTGACGTGGACGACTTCCTCGGAAAGCTTCGGTTTCTTCAACGCCAAGTCACGGTCTATCTCCTTCAGGCTCCTCGTCTTCTGGCGCTTCGAAGTGCTCGCGCCAGCGCCAAGGGCCGACGTGGCTCGAATACACTGGCCGTCGCCGGTGGCGTCGTCGCTGCTCCGCTGTCTCGTCGTCGTCGCTGCTGATGTAAGTCGGCGTGATGATCGGCATCCGGTCGTTCTGCGTCCGTACGAACTCGCCAGTCTCTCGCTTGACAATGGAGTCCATTGCAGAAAGCCAGTGTTGTCCAATGCCGTCTGTGTAACCGCTTTTAGGGCTGCGAGATTTGCTCAAGAAGCGGATATAGAGAGAGAGAGAGAGCGAGGGGGGGGAGAGGGAGAGGAGAGGGAGAGGGGATTCAGGAAGGAAGAGAGAGAAGTGGCGCGACGCTGGTTGATTTTCCGTACCGATGATTTTCATGTTTTTAGCTTTCTTTTTATAAGATACCCGACTTTAGTATCGTGCCAACCTTTTCAAATTTCATTTATTTCGCGAAAATAAATAATTTTAAAAATATTTTTTAAAAAATAAGTATTATTTAGCTAATAAAAAAAATTGATCCTTAATCGCCCAATCTGCCGCGGACTGTGATTGCAAATTTTTTTATCCATTTCAAGAATCCAACTAATAAAGTTTCTTATCCAAATATTTAACGTAAATACAAGAAATATCGTTATAAATTAAATCATCTTAATTTAGGAAGTACGTTTTGCGCCCTCCATCCCTTCGAAGATTGCCTATCCAGAGTCAAGAAGATTGACGATGAAACCCGTGTTATCAAAAAGACCTGCCTTAATGTGAATTTCAAAACAATTATAAGCTTGCATGTCCTCGAGAGAGATTTTCGGGTTCTATTAAAATTCGACAGTTTTATCGGCTAATTGAAATCAAGTAAGAATTGTTATCATTTCGAATATTGAGGAAATTTAATAACATTCGACGCTATGGCATGCGTGGATGGGAAAATCATCTGTCTGTGTACGAAACGTCAATGAGATTTTGAATGGGTGATGGGCGCGAAAGAAGAAGAGTTTTGAATGTATAAAGGATTAGAAAGGCTCGAGGAAATGAATATAAAGGAAGTAAGATGCGAAAGATTTAAAGCATTTATCCGAAAATTCTCTTGAACTTTTTTGTTTATGGAAAAAGGGTATATCACTTCAACACCCCTTGAGTTTTGGCGAAAATACTCGAGCACCTCGTTGTTTAGAAATCTGAGAAAAATTATCAAAGAAATCATAAATCTATTGCATTGTACTAATTCGGTCCTAAACATGTTGTGATTGAGTCAATTGAGTCCCAAACCTTTGGTATTTGTACCGAAAGTTAATCATCCAATTTAATAGGAAATCACTCACACGAGGTGGTCGGCAGCGACATGAATGATTTTTAATAATATTTCAAATATTAAAATATTATTAAAATATTTAACAAATAATACCATTGTGGATATTATTTTTAAAATATTTTAGAAATAGTACGTCAGCACCGACTATGTCACGTCAGCAATTGTCAAAAAAAAATTAGCATAAATGCAAAAGATTGAGAACTTAATTGTCAATAAAAAAGAAAAGGATGACGTCGTTTGCTTTGGCAATCTTCTGTGCCCACAGCACCTTGCGACGAGGAAGGATGGCTGGAGCACCCTTCCTGCATCGATTGAGGGTTGCCATACCCTTTGCTCGAAAAATGATAGGGCCCCATGACCCTCGGCCATTCTCAGGCGAAGGACGACGCTACCCTTGGCCGCATGAGTGAAACGGTGTAAGATCCACGGTCATGGTGGAGTATTGCCACCTTTTACTCCGTGCGAATCTTAGTAAGTCCTAAAACTGCTACATCAAAGGCTCATTCGGACCTCATAATCCCTTAGACGCAAAACGCTTAGAGGGTCTTTCCTACCTACAGGGAAGAAAAAGATGTATTTGGTAATTATAGGCCGGCTATGAGGAAGATAGATTCCATATCAAGTTTCGATTGGTTTCTATCGAGTAGGATCGTATAGCAGCATCCCATGCTTGGAACAAGTCATCAAAACTCGCTCTTGTGCTATTGGCCTGTGCTCTCTACGACGGCAGGCGGTAGATTGTCGCCCTTTACAACAATGGGCAAGGAGTGGCGAGCGGATATGATAATAGGGTGGGCCCCGATCGGACTGCCTCCTTCCAGAATCGAAGTTATAAAACGATAAGTAAAGGCTTGACCCTTGACAGGGAGGTTTTGACTAACCAGAAGAATTTCAAATCGTCTGGTCTCAACCCGACCAGGAGACATCCCATGAAGTTGGCATCCAACAGAAGATGCAACAGTCCCACTCGTCTCGCGTTGTGTCGGCCCTTGTTCACCTGTTTCGGAGAAAAGGCCCGGCGAAATCACATCAGATCGGCCAATACACTAGTTGTGCTGAATCCGAATCCATGTCGCACGCATACAAGTTAGAACCTATTTTTGGAATTAAAAGAGGGTAATCTTGATGACTAAATTTGGTAGTTAGGATAGACTTCGGATATGATATTTATTTTATTTTATTTCGCGTTTGGTGCCTGCTCAGTGACTTTATAAGTCGGATACAAGAGGATGCAACCAGAATAAAATTATCGCATGGGAAGATGGGATAAAGGTGGATAGAATTTCTAGATTTCTAATGTCCATTATATAAAATTACTGTCGTCAAATAACAAAGTTCATAAATTAAATAAAATTAAAGAAATATTTGAAATCCAGTATAAATGAACTAAAATAATGACAAGATGACAAAAAATTAGTTTTTCTTTATTCTTGATTATATATATTCTTATGCGTTTTAGGCGTTTTACTATTTTTGGTCTATTTAGCGTAGTTTAATATTTAATAAAAAAATTATTAGAGAATGATGGAAGGGGAAAAGAAATAAAAGAATAAAATGATTAAAAAAGAGACGAAAAATATTAAAAAATAAGCAGATAAAATGAAGTAGGCAAGAGTGTCGTGAGAGATTCTTATGCAATTTTTAGCTTTATTTGCACTGACACGTCGTTTATACCGAACAATGGACATGATAAGATGAGAAAATATCCGGCTTTATTACTGCTATTCACCAAAAAGTTTGAGGATATAGCAAAATTCTTGAATTTCATGTCACATCCTTGCTAAATCCAGATGAGTAAACAAATAGGAAATGTCACGCTTACTAAAATCGCTTTGCGAAATCCACTTATGTGTCCGGACCGTGAGTGGCCCTTTAAATAAGTGGGCCCCATAATGAATTTAAGGGAAAATTGTTGGAAGAGTCCTTAATTTATTGAGTCAATTCAACTATAAACATTTTAATTATGACATTCTAAATATTTTTACGTTTTACTAGTTGAGTCCATCTGATTAGTTTTAAAATGTCAAAAGCTCATTGCAAATCTTCGTGGAGTCTATTGTATTGACTTTCAATGGCCAAAACAAAAACAAAGGAGTCGGCCCCCTCATTTGTCAAATCGTAAGATTTTCTTTTTAAAACGAATGTTTTTTGTGGGTAATATATTTTTGAAAGTAGACACGTATTTGATATTAGCATTGTTCGTGAAAAAAGAAAATTGTGCAGGAATTAATAGAGTATGGGATGGACAAATGCTCAATTCTCGTCCTAAAGGTGGAAATGTATCGATCAAATTTCCAAAAAGGGACAAGATATTGAATGAAAATAAATCATACGTGATTCGTCACGAATCGCTGTTACCGTAAACCAAATTATCGTGACTAAATATCACGAGGATGATATTTGTACAAACTTCGCTTAAAAGAACTAGCAACATTTAAAAAAAAAAGGTTACTCGAACATAATTTTTGGATGTCCCCCTTATGATGTATAGATAGAACCATGATGTTGACCTACAAATCTCTCATCGATTGTAAATGAATTGATTATATAATGATATTTGGGCATCCGTTGTGTGAACAGTTATTTTGGGCCATAAAAATAAATAATAATTAATAAAAAATCATTGTGGAGTCTATTTTTTAAGAATTTGTGTCTTACAATTACGTTACTATAATTCTCACGGTCACCGAAAGACTATTATGCTAGCAAAATCTATTGTAAATCTAACGTTCATTTAAATCCAATTTTCCACAAATAACTTAAATTGTGCTTACTCTTCCTTTATCGACGTCCCTTACAACTATTAGAAAAAGGAATCAATAATCCACTAATTTGCCTCACAAATCGAAAAATAACGTACAATCTCGATCTTTTTATTTTTCACTGCCCACGTCATCAACTGATGGCTGTCTAGTTCGTAGTCCTGTCGCCATTGAGAGGGAGAGAAGGTCTAGGAAAACAGCCCAAATTTTTATTTCAATGTCGCACATACGATTGAACTTATCGTGATAAATTTTTCCTTCTATTAATTAATAACTATCATGTATTTGGTTATCGTGATAAATTTGTCCTTCATTAATTAATAACTATCGTGTCAAGTCATATTGTATTAAGGCAAATCAAACATAATTTACTCTCGAATAACGACATAAAAATATTATATTTCATTATTGCGACAGATCTTCTGCATGCAGCACTTATCACTGTTGACGTATTAGTTAGCGAAGAAATCCAACCAAAACGTCAAACATGAATATTTTCGTGGGCTTGAGCGAGTAATCTCTTCGAATATTTTCATTTTTTTGTGGAAAACAAATAGTTTAGAAACTAATTTTCCTAAAGAATAACGATTGAAATAATCAGTCAAGGAACAATATTTTAATTATCGAAAACAGTTCATGTCTACACGTTCTTGTGAATGATGAAAGTAATTTTTGTTCCTTCGTTTTTCTGTAAGTGATACATCCTTGAATGCAGATCGCTCGTGCATGATTATATTAAATTCGTTAATAAATCAAAAGCTTCTGACATTAAACAAGCTTATTTCCAATGACTTGTGTAAGCATGGAAAAATCGTGTCGACCCATGAAGTTGTCTTTTGTAAAAGCGGCGAGTTTACGTCGCTTCTAGATAATTCCACCTATCATTCAATAACTGCTCGGCTAATAATATTTTACATTTTATCATCTTGGAGCTAAGACTAACACTCCCCAAAACAATCTTTTGTTAATCGTTGTCCATTTCAAGATGGCTCTTTGATTTTGATGGAGAAAATTTTGTTCGCGTGCTGCCTTTGTCGTGTCAATGATTTGGTAGGATTACTTTGTTAAGGCCCCCTTCATTTTACGAAAAATTGAGCAATTCAAAAAATTATCTTTCCAAAAATAATTATTTGAATTGTTTAAGAAAAATGTTTGGTCAGGAGAGCTAGTTTGGGTGTATTTGTTTTATATGGCCACACAAACCTGATTGCTTTGATACTATAAGATGGCTCCTATGGCACCTCTCCGATTAGAAGTGCCCGTGTTTTCGTGGGCTTAAGAGGGAGTAATCTCTTCGAATATTTTCATTTGTTTTGTGGAAAATAAATAGTTTAGAAACTAATTTTCCTTAAAAAAAATCAACTGAAATAATCAGTCGAGGGGAATATTTTAATTATCGAAAATAGTTCCTTTCTACCAATTCTTGTGGATAATGAAAATAATTTTTTTCATTCATTTTTTTTTGTAAGGGATACATCCCTGAATGCTGATAGCTCGTGCATGATCATATTAAATTTGTTAATAAATCAAAAGCTTACGACATTAAACAAGCTTATTTCCAATGACTTGGAAAAGCACGGAAAAATAGTGTCAACCCACAAAACTGTAAAAGCGGCGAGTTTACGCAGCTTTAAGATAAGCCGCCTTTTGACCAAAAAAAGAAGAAAATAATTCCATCTCTCGTTTAATACCTGCTCAACTAATAATATTTTACATTTTATCGTCTTGGAGTTAAGACTAACACGCCCCTAGAAAATCCTTTATTAATCGTTGTCCATTTCAAGACGACTCTTTGATTTTAATGGAGAAAATTTTGTTCGCATGCGGCCTTCATCATGTCAATGATTTGGTCAGATAACTTCGCCAAGAGTTCATTTGTTTCGCAAAAAATGAACTATTCAAAAAATATCTTTCCAAAAATAATTATTTGAATTGTTTATTGAAAAAACGTATGAAAAATATTTTGACAATTGACAAAAATAATTCAAACATAATTTGTGCTAAATAATGAAAAGGATTTTCGTTAACGAGTTATTTTATTTTTACATATTTTTTAAAATTATTTTTTTTTGGTAAAGGTAATATTTTTTAAAATTATTAATTTTCACTAAATAAATGAAGTTTAAACAGGCTTATGTCCCGTAATTTGTCGCGAGCATTAGAAAAGAACGTAACCGAGTGTCCTCGCGCACAATTTGTGTATGGGAACATATGTCCCAGCACAGTTATGCATTTCAATGTCTAACTTGCCTAATAGCATGAAGTTTAAGTCTCTTCAAATAATTATATATATTTTTTATTTTGCTGAAGATAGACTAACTTAAAAAAAATTAAAAAATCACTTGAAATAATTTGTCGATGAAAAAAATTTATTATCAATAATAAATTCGTCCGGGTGCATTTGTTTTTATGGCCACGCAAACGCGACCGCTTTGATACTCCAAGATGGCTCCTATGACACCTCTCCAATTAGAAACGCCCGTGTTTTCATGGGCTCAATAGCGAGTAATCTCTTCAAATATTTTCACTTATTTATTGGAAAATGAATAATTTAGAAATTAACTTTCCTAAAAACGACCAACTGAAATAATCGGTCAAGGAAAAATATTTTAATTATCGAAAATAGTTCCTGTCAACATATTCTTATGGATGATGAAAATAAATTTTGTTCATTCATTTTTTGTAAGCAATACATCCCCAGATGCAGATCGCTTGGGAATGATCATATTAAATATCAAAAGCTTCCGAAATTAAACAAGCTTATATTTCCAATGACTTATGTAAACACGGAAAAATCGTGTCAACCCACGAAACTGTCTTTTGTAAAAGCGGTGAGTTTACGTAGCTTCAAGATGATTCCACCTATTGACCAAAAAAAAGAAGAAGATAAATCCATCTATCATTTAATACCTGCTCGGCTAATAATATTTTACATTCTCTCGTCTTGGAGCTAAGACTAACACGCCCTGAGAAAATATTTTCTTAATCGTTATCCATTTCAAGATTATTCTTTGACTTTAAAGGAGAAAATTTTGTCCGCGTGCGGCCTTCGTCATGTCAATGATTCAGTCGGTTGGATTACGTCGCTAAACTTTCGTTTGTTTCGCGAAAAATAAACGATTCAAAAATATCTTTTCAAAAATAATTATTTGAATCGTTTACGAAAAAAATGCATAAAAATATTTTGACAATCGACAGAGATAATTCAGACATAATTTGTTCTGGATAATGAAAAGGATTAACTAATTATTTTATTTTTTACACAAATATTTTTAAAATTATTAATTTTTCACAAAATAAATGAAGTTTAAACAGGCTTATCTCCCGTAATTTGTCGCCGGCATTAGAATAGAACCGAGGGTCCTCGCACACAATTTGTGTATGGGAACATCACAATCATGCATTTCAATGTCTCATTTGCCTAGTGGCATCGAGTTTAAGTCGCTTCAAATAATTAAGTTTTCATTTATTTTGCTGAAAACAGACAACTTCAAAAAATAAAAAAAAATTGCTTGAAATAATTTTTCAATGAAAAAATTTTATTATCGACAACAATTTATATTCAAGCATTTTCATGAGCAACAAAAATATTTTTCTTTCCTTCATTTTTATAAGCGATATAGAAGTTCATTTTTAAGCTGTAAATCGTCTGCTTTTCGCGAAACAGACATACCGAGGCTAACTCGCATGACGAAACATTTTAAGATCACCCTTGATTTTGGCGGAGAAGATTTTCCCTGCCTACGAATCGGGTTGACGTGTTAGTTGGGTTTCTTACCTAACTAATACATCAACGGTGATAAGTGTCGCGTGCGAAAGATTTCTTCTCGATTAGCTTTGGCTTCAATGAAAATCTAATATTTTATGTCGTTATTGAGGGATAAATGATGTTGGATTTAACCTAATGCAGTATGACTTGACGATACAATACGTGGGCTCACATAACACAATACACGATAGGTATTAAATAATAGAACGAAAAATTCATGACGACAAGTATAGTCGTACGTCGCGACGTTGAAAACAAAAATTTGGGCTGTTTTCATAAAACATTGTAGCTGTGACTTGCGGGTTGTGAGCAGTCCAATGGCGACCGGACTATGAATTAGACGGCCATGAGTGGACGAAGTTGGCAGTGAAAAATTAAAAGATCGAGGGCGTGCGTAATATAACTTGTAAGGGGCATCGATAAAGGAAGAGAAAGTGTAATTTAAGCTATTTATGAAAAATGGATTTAAGTTGTCATACACGATGGGAGACCTGCAATTGCGTCAAAAATTATATTCAAGTCGGGCGTTTTTATAACATTGTCAGTTTTTTTAAGCGAACATGCAGTCATGATAATTTCGTTTATGGTAACGACGATTCGTTACGAATTAGACATAAAAAAAATCATTGGATATATTGCCCCTTTTCGAAATTAATCGATATAGTTCTACCTTTAGGATGGGAAATGAGCATTTGTTCGTCATATACTCTATTAATTCCTTAGAAAATTTCAAATAAAGGCTTGAAATACCCTCGTTTTCGCAAATAAAGGCATGAAGCGCTTGACGAAGGGCATTTTAATCATTTTCATTTTAATTTTTTCTGCCTCGCCAAGATATGGAGAGACTAGTGAGGGCAGCCATTACCAAGCCTAGTTGAGGCCCTCACCGGTGGCCGGCCATCGCTTGGGACCAACCGTGGGCAAGACGGAAGGGGAAAGAAAAGAAAAGAGAAAAAAAGAAGAAGAAGAAAAAGATAAAAGAAAAAATAAATAATGAAAATGTCCTTGATCAAGCCCTTATTTGAAGTAACGAGGACAATTCATGCCTTTATTTGAAACAAGCTTTACTTCATAAAAAAAGGCGCTTCATGCTTTTATTTGATTTTTTTTTAATTCCATGCACAATTACTCTCTTTTTTAGCGAACGATGCTAACATCAAATACACATCTAGTTTCAAAATAAAATATTGGTTCGAAAATAAAATCTTACGATTTGGCAACCGAGGGGGCGTGAGGGCGCTCTTTTGTTTTTTTTTTTCTTCTTTCCATAATCAATAAAATAGGCTCCTCGAAGATTGCAATCGACTTTTGACATTTTTATTTTTATTTTTCGAAGCTTTTGACATTTTAAATGGATCAATAATGTCCATCTCAATTAAAAATAATAATAATATGTTCGAACAAAAAAATTAAAAATTAAAATAAATTATAGGCATAGAATTTTTGACAAATACATGATATCCACTAAATCAACCCACCCACTAGGTGGTCGCATGGTTTGGACGATTAGACCTTGCAAGTTGAAAGTTCGAGCCCCCATTGCGGGTTTTTCGCAGGGAGCATGTCCACTTGGTGTCTTAAGTGGGGGGCTCGTGGTGGTGGGGTCCTGCGGCCAGCTTTTTCAAGGATTAGTCGCGCTTCACCGCTGGTTTGAACGCAAGTTCACCAGCCGCGTGGAACTTCGGTCACAAAAAAAAATAACATTAACCAAATCGCTATCGACCACCATCAATTGAACTTGTCGATATCGACGGCCAAGTTCTTTTCCACCATTTTTGTAAATTCAACGCTACGAGTAATTGATCAAGTACTTCCAAAATGCCTAAATTCAACATGCAAAAATGCCGCTCGTTTTCAGGAAGCATCAAAGTCCGAATTTGGGCTCATTTTGCTTGGTCAAATGGGTTCCACTTGGGGTTATATTAATTGCCTGATTACAACTTTTAAATTCTGACTTTTTTTGTGGGCCAGAAAAATTATTTCAAATCTCGCTTTAAAATTTTCTTTTTGAACGTGTTAATGCCGTTGTATCTGGGTCAGGTCGATCTGCTAGATAAGCAACCATCATGGCCAACTTGCACAATTGAGAAAGATCTGATCTGCAATTGTCAACTGTGCTTTTGGCCATCGCCTTTTCCCCTTATCTTGAAGAAAGCCACCTTAGGGGAAATTTTGCACGAAATTCATCAGCTTATATCTTTAGTCATACCCGTCGGATGGGTCGGATTGAGTTTGAGTCCGATAAAATTGACTCATTTGATATATTTTGACTTATTTTTATACAATACAAATTTAGCGACACATGTCCGACTCGACTCATATTAATAAGGTACTTTCATATTTATCCCAATTTAGAAACATAGAGTAAGCGAGCATTAGATTGAATGAGGGCGAGAAAAAGTTATAGTTTTAACACCCTTATTATTTTGGGTTTATATCTCATTTACTGAGTATAACTACCCATATAACTACCCAACCCATCAAATATGAGTTGGGAAATGGGTCTACTGTCTACAATCTATTTTGATAGATCCCATAGGGATAAGATGATAGGCGGGCTATTAGAGTCCAAGCACATGACATAAATATGATGTTATTTGCACTTGATAATATAAGAAATAGAACAAGTGTCTCACACGAGCATCAGTAAAAAATTAAATTACGCATTCATTAATAGCTTAAGCTTTTACAATATTTAGATGTGATCATACAAATTTCACAAAGTATCAAAGAGGAGGTCCTAGGTTTAAATATTTTTAGGCCTCTCATTTGCCTCGCTTATTATCTGTCTCCCACACATTCATTGAACTTGTAGAAAAATACTCAAATCTTTTAGGATATATCTATTTCGCGAAAGATGTGGCATTTTTGAATTTTTTTCAATAAGCCATTTTCCAGAAAAAAAAATGACAACATTCTATGTTATTTAGTTCTAATCTGAAAATGAATTAGAAAATATTTCTCCGACATTTGTTAAGGAAAATATAATTCAATTTTTCGCGTCATCATTTGGCCATAAATTGCTGATGGGGATGCCAACATTCTTACATAGGACGGCCGGCACTAACATGAATAATTCCTTTTAAATTTATAAAGCAAAAATAAAATTTTATTAATTTTATTTTCTTTCTTTTTCTTTTTCCTTTTTCCCCATTACGACCAGCCGAGGAAGGAGGAAAAAAGAAAATTAAAGAAAACAAAAAATAAATAAAAGAAAACGAACGTGACGGAACGTGCATTGAGGAAAGATGAGGGAGATGTTTTCCTCTTTTCAAACAAGAAAATCACTTTCCCTACTTTTGAAGGTGCTTTTTTTCCATTTTATAAAAAATATTTTCCTTATAGTTTATTTTATGTGAATTAAGCGCCAGAAATTTTGAAAAAATAAAATTCTGAAAGTTATTTTCCATGGAAAAAAAGCGAGTTTTTAGAGTAAAATTAATAATACGGTCATAAAACCGTGTGTCATATCATACTCGTGTAAAATAATTCATTCTTCGCTAATTTTGTATCCCTGGTCATTAATCAGTTTAATAATAAACATGTCAACCTTCATTTATACCAAAATGCACCGTTATAAATTCATAGTCCCACGAATTAGTATAAAGTTCAATTATTTATATATACATTCTCGTGGAAGCACTGTCTTTTAAATTAATGGCCATATTTTAATGTGAATTTTTTTTCTTATTCATGCTACAATCGATGCCAACTCATGATAACACACTTCTTTCAACAACGCCGAGCCGTATCATATGTATTTTCAAGAAAAGTAATAAGGATATGTACTCGTATGTATCCTTGTATCAGTATAATTTTTTGTCCCGTGTATAATTATTACATTTTGCGAGCAGGTCAAATTGAGCCAAAATGCCATTTAATTTGCGATTTGATCTTTTTCATTCCTTTATTTCCATGCCCCCCCAAAAAAATGTATCCATGGAGTACAATCGAGAAATTACCAAAAAGTCATAATAATTGCAAATGTGCCAGTTTTCGGGCATATTTTTTTTTTATTAATTTAGTTCTAAAATATTTTACATGCTTGTCAATTAGTCAATCCCGATGACTTTTTGCCTATTGGTATTAACGCAGATGCTAGCCGTCCTATACAATACTATTTTTATTTTTATTTTTTATTTTTTTCCATTTTTTACCTTTTTTTATTTCTTTTCATTTTTTTAGCGTCTCTTCTATTCATTTGGCGGGGCCGCCAGAGGCATGGCCGCTGATCGTTGGCTAGAGGAAGAAGAAGAAGGACAAAGAAAGGAAAAAAATGAAAAAAAAAAGCAAAACTTAACAAATCAAAGAAATTTAAGAAAATATTTAAAATAGTATTTTGCTACAAGGCTGGTGTCCCCGTTACCCGTCGGCAGTCAAATTAGCACAGAGGTGCTGAATTGACATAATTGGCCAAAAGGTTTAGGATTGACTTAGCCAAAAAAAAAAGTTTAGGATTGAATTAGTATAATTATAATAAGTTGAAGTTTTTTTGGATAATTTTCCCAAATAAAACCATCGTTGGCGAGGTCTTTCACGAGATCCACACATGAAGATGTAAAGGTTGAACTACGTGCTCATTGAAATCACATATTTATGTCCTTTATTTCGTTAAAAAAAAATGACGACCCGTAAAATATTTTCTAAAAGCTAAAAACCATCGCTCGAAATAAAATTGTTAACATGTTGACCGAATCTATCGACGATACCGATGATCATTCTTAAGTATTTTCGGATTCGGTTATTTTTCGAAGAATAAACGGAGCCTAGGAAGGAGGATCTATGGTTTGAAGTTCCATACTTAGAATAGAATGAGGAGATCCAGCTGCTGGTTTTGAAGTTCAATCTGAACCATCGAATTGTTTTTGGTGAGACGGAGACTCGAAACTGAAGCGAATCAAAAAGACGCGCGCCACCCGGAAATACTCGCAAAAAATTTTCTGCGTGCCTAGACCGAGACCGGACTAGTGGGAGAGGCCCAATAATTATTAGTATCGGAAAAGCAATCGCGTTTTAAATGACGTTTAGAGTAAATAATTACGTGGCAAATTGTCATTAAAATGGTAAATATCGAGGTCTGCCACCGTGTACGTGGGCCGTCACTCCTCGAAGGATCGCAACAGGAACTGCACTCCCTGCTAAATTTTGTGGTTGACTTGGTCTCTTTGCTAATGACATAATTGCAATGTTTTTTTTTCTACAGACGGAGCCAATGGGTTGCCCTCTTTGTGACCCCCGGCTCCGTGGCAGCTTCCACGTCTTGACTACGACACTCAAGCGTGCAAGCAAACTTAAATAGTACTCGTCAAGTGAATTGTAAGATGAAACAGATGAAATCGAAGGTTTTAGAATTGAATTAGTATCGATACGATAGGTTTAGGACTTTTTCAATCCTTCCCCCTCCCTCGGTCCGGTGATAAAAGAAGTCGCTCCATCTTTCGCGAGATCATAAGTTCGAGTCACGTCACACGACGAAACTCCCGGGCTCTCGCCGCCTCGTATGTAGGGAAACCCCCGACTTTTGGTGCGTTGGTAGGGCCCGCAGTGACGGGGTCCCGCACCCGCCGGTATATTTGGTGAGACCATAGGAGGTTGTAGTGCCGGTCGCGCCTCCCCAGAATTGTTAATAGGCTTGAATTTGTGCACGTGAATGGACGGTTGAGGAATTTACCACGCGATTCGTAATCTCACCTAAAAATCTAAAAGGCGCGCATGAAAACATTTCTGCTCTACAAATCAACTTCTGACCCCCATGAGTCGAGTAGAAATTCTACTTCATGGCTTTCTAAGATGCGGATCCGACTTTAATCATGGCAACGTCACTATTGAATACAGCTTCTGAATTATCCGTCGCGTGGTGGACTCGAGGATATACGAAGTGGAACTGCGCTTCCAGGTTCTTGCCCTCAGTAGCCAGTGCCAGTCATCATTTCGCTAAAACAAAAGGAGGGAAAAAAAAAAAAAAGGAATGACTATAATGGCGGGCTTAGCTAATCTAGCCAAGATCCATAATTGCTGTAACTTGGAATATTTTCTCGCTGACTAACAACAATAACAAAGCAAAAACCTGTCTGCCGCCGCCCGCGTCTTCTCGGTACGCAGGAACTGGCCACTTCGCGTCCTTGTTAGGATCGCCAGGAAAGTCCCGGGCACTCGTACAAGGGACAAAACAAAAAGATTGCCAGGCTACAAAGTCAACGAGTTTTTCTTTAACATTCACCAACCATGTTTAGCTTAAAATAATCGAGTTTTCGAGGTGCTAATCATACCCCGCCGTACGAAATAAAAGAAAGCTACGGTTTCGAGAATTGAAATTTCTCATTGAACCGTTCACGAGCATCTTTGGAGCACTTGTTGATAAAGAACTGTGGATGACAAGAAAAAGAAAAGAAAAGGCGAATCAAATGAGAAGGTGGGGGTTTCTCTCGTAGCGTTGACAAGTGGATGATTAATCTCGTTCAAGAATAGGGGTTTGTCCCCGACCCCTTTTTGCCCCTATATGAAGCTGCGTTGTTCGCCATGCCGTGCTTTCCCCACCCCCCTTTAAAAACCGCGAAACTTTTCTCTGTCAGATCACATCTCGTGAGGGTTCCCATCGATCCCTTTTTGATTCACTCGCTCTTTCCCCAATCTATCAGCCTGTGTTTGTTCTTGAAGCTTGAGAAAAAATGGCGTCTTTATCGACTTGAATCCTCGTCTCGGCCGATAACTCACTCTCTCGGTTTCTTGAATCCCGTATCGTCCCTTTCCCTTTCTCGGATCCTGTCTTGCATGTTTCGGGTCTTGAGGTTTTGTCTTAACCAGGGGGAAGAACATGAGTAACCCGATTTGCCGAGAGTGAAGGCCGTGTTCCATCTCCTACACGAGGATAATTCGATTCGACAGCTTTTTTGCTCTCTTTCAACTGAAAGTTCCTTTCTTTTCGTGCTCTTTTGAGTGACCACCGTCCGGGGGGCAGAGATAGTATTTTTCGGGTGGGTTTCCGGCAAAGAGAGGGAAGAGAAACAGATTGAAGCCGACAGGGAAAAGCGAAAAAGGGCCTGATAAGCAAGACGTGGGAGCGGTGCAAATCCATCGCGGCGCCGAGGCGTTGGCACCAAAGCCGCCTCCCGGGTCGCCTCACTAGGAGGACCAAGTCATGGAACGGGTCCGGCGCTGTGATCTGCGGCGTCGGCCGTGGAGCGTGCCATGTGGAGCAGGCGGCGGGTGGCTCTGGGCCGGAGGGGTGCTTCTCGTGTACGTGGGCCAGCGAAGCAGAAGTTCGTGATCAAGACCGAGTGCGCCAACCACCCGCTCTTCAAGGCCCTCCCTCGACGAGGCCGAGGCCGAGTACGGGTACAGCAGCGGAGGTCCATCGAGTTCCTCCCCTGCGACGTGGCGTCCTTCTACCGGGTGGCTGATGGAGATGGACTCCGACGAAGGGGGCCTCGGCGCGAAGCGGCTGGTCCGGGTGCGGATTCAGCCAAGGCTACGGCGCGTACCGCCTGCTTCGCCCGTCCAGGATGATTACCATAAATCAGTTCTAGCGTACAATAGTGCTTTCGCTATGTTCCATACACGTGTGGGATTATGATAAGAGTCATAGCTTTATTGTCTCTTGGTTTTAGTGCCTGTTTTTGTCTTGGGAAATAAGTAGGGAGTCCGACGAAGCGCGCTCGGATTTGACTTGGTCGTTGCAGGGTGTTATGTAAAGAGAGAAAATACAATACCAAGTGGCAGTAGTGGATGATGTACGTGGTAGCTCGAGCACATAGATCCTTGCCATGCGTTTGTATACATCTAGGGACCAGATCTACTTATGGATTTGATTATGTATGACCTGTACAATAATTTCTTTTTACGATAGGTGTACGTAGAGGTCAAAGCGCTCGTTGGGTATAGGGATAGAACTATCTGTGGTGTTAATATCAATGGGGTTAAATTGACTCGTGGACAATGCAATCTAAACGAGGAAGTGAAGACTGCCCTGTTTGCTATAACCTCCACAGAACGAACCTTTTGCGAATTGAAGAATGCAACTAGTGGTTCAATGGCTGCACATGACTTATGAAAAAAGAAACTATCTTATGTCTGAATGACAACGGACGAGTCACTCGACAAATGAAATGGGTTAGAACACCTGTCCCCTCGTCTCACAGTCATCTTACGCCATCTTTGGTGTTTACCACCAAAAAATAGTCAGCTCTTAACGTAGAATTAAGTTTGATCCATTATTTAAGGTTTGTTAAAAATAGATGACGAAGCCATATGGTAATCGACATGGACATCGACAACTACAACGATTATTCGCATGCTCAAGCTCCTCCATTAACCTTCGGGTTTCCTCTCTTTTCCGTGAAGTTGACCGGCCCAACCTACTTCGGTAGCCACAGCCCTAAGGGATTTCTCTCTCTCTCCCCCCTTTTTCCGTTCCTCTCCCTCTCCTAGCTCTCTATCTCCCTCATCTTCAAGAATTCTTTGTTGATTGTTGGCGACGACGCCGTCGAATCCTCCACAGAGGTGGAGAGATCTGTCATGTGAGCTCAGAGCTTGAAATGCAAGCGCCTAAAAAAAAAAAAATCCGCTATTCGATATGTCGCGGCACCGTTGCTCCGATTTCGATGCTTGCTCTATATATCGAAACGTCCAGTAATCACATATCTGAAAGTAATTTTGTAATTTATTGGTATATGATTTTTGCAGATCTTTTCCTCTCACGTTACAGTTAGATCTAAACTTGAGTAACTCTTCTACTTCGATTAATAATTACGTTAGGGTTTACAATGCGTTTTATGTTACTCTTCTAATTTTGTTGTGCATTATTGTTGTTTGCTCTATAACAATGATAGGGTTTGGAGACTTTGAAAACTTACGCGGGCTATTGCCTTTTGGCGAAGCCTAAATTATTGGGAAGGAAAATCTTTATGCTTCTCATCAATGATGTTGATGCAAGAATTTTGGTTTATCGACCGCCGATTGTGCTTGGATTTTATAATAGGCGCCGTCTTTATAGAACGAGTGAGTCTTAACAAATTATACTAAGTTGATTTTATCTGTTCAGATTTAATTGTTTTGCTGCATATGCTTTTTATCTTGAAGTTACATACCTCTCCTTCAAATGAATAAAAAAAATTCCTTCCGACAAAAAAATACAAACAAACGACTACATGATATGAACACAATAACCATGTAATATCGAGGCTTTAAACAGCAGATGTTAGGGGGGACTCAGGGAGAGGAAGGAAAAAAAGAAAGGAGAACAAACGGTGGACAA
>JAGVVM010002425.1:0-24031 GCA_019149425.1 Psidium friedrichsthalianum
TTAGAAATTTGTTGGCTTGTTTTATTTTTAAGTGTTATAAGGATTCTTATCGTGGCCGCTTTGATGGTTTTTTGAGCAATGCGATCCATAGGCACAAACAAGCCTTCATACTTTGATGGAAGCCACTACACCTAACTGAAAGAACAGAATTTTTGCCTACCTTAATGCGATAATCGATCGTGGGATGTAATTTAAAATGGTGTAGAGCTCCAGTACTGCTCTTGCTGCCCGTTGTAGAGAACCAGCCTCTGATTTAGACGTGTTGCTATTGCTTGCCTCGAACAACTCGAAAAGAGCTGCTGTCCATTCTAAGCAATCCATCTCCTGCTATCATGCCTGCTAGTCTCCATATAATTTGACCGAACATCGTCTTGTGTTTAAGCTAACAAATACGGGATTGCCTCCAAGTAACTATGGAGGGTCCGTTGGCTGAAAGGAACCAAGATGAACTTTTACTCGTCACTATAAGACGTCGTGATGAAATCTAATGAAGTTGAGCCAAATGTTTACAGATCCACTAGATATAGTGAATTTAATGGCTATCGCCGGACATGAAAGCAGTTTCATAGGTGCTAGAAACTAACAACTTCTATGGTACTCCCAAAAGAATGGATCATTGTGAAAACCTTCAGGTTGAGAAACTCGAGGATTCACCTTATACCCTACAAGAACTCTTTACCTAATGTCTTTATGAGTCTGACCGGCGTAAATATAACAAACTTTCAAAGGTTGAAGAAAAGTTTTGCCTGTAATGCTAGTATAAAAATGTAACAGATGAGACATTTGTTTGAAAAATGAAGATGACACTGAAATGCCTATTACACTAGAAGAGATCTTAATAAGACATCTCTCAATGTTGGTGAAATCGGCAACCAGGAGAAGAACAAAGAATAAATAACACACGAGGGAGGAGGACAAGAAGAGATGTGTTTTAAAAATCTTCTAGTACTAGTATGCCAGTTCATTGTCATTTCTTTCAACACATGTCTCATCTTGAACAGTATAAATAAAACATTTTTATCACTAGCATTAAAGGCATAACTTTCTTACCTTTGGAAAGGTTTTTCTTATTTAACGCCTTCAGCTTCATAAGAAACATTAGTGTGCCAATGAGTTCTTCTAGGGTTATAAGTTGAATCCTCGTAGTTTCTCAAACTGAGGTTTTTCCAATGATTCCTTCTATCTTTTGGGAGTACCCTAAGAAGCTTGTTTAGAAGTTTTTCAGCACCTATGAAAATCTTTTCATTGGCTAGACCATTCCATTCACTATCTCAGTGAATCTTGAAACATTTGGCTCACTATTTCATTAATTTTCATCACGGAACGTCTTATGTGACGAGAGTACATTCAATGTTGCATCTTGGTTTCCTTCAGCCAAATCGGTAAGATTTGGGAGTAACCTCTTCATAAAGAGCGTTACTTATTCTTGGAGGCAATCTCCGTATTTTTGTTTAGCATAAAACACAAGACGATCTTCCTTTAAATTTTTCTATTTACGATAGAGCTTGATAGAGGAGATGTCAGTTGCTTTAGAATTGATAGCAATCTTTTTCGAGTTTCTTCGAGGCAAGCAATCCAACAACAGTTAAAAGTCCAGAGGCTGGTTTTTCAGCACCTATGAAAATCTTTCATTGGCTAGCATTCCATTCAGTGAATCTTGTAAACATTTGGCTCACTATTTCATTAGATTTCATCACGAACGTCTTATAGTGACGAGTAAAATGTTCATCTTGGTTTCCTTCAGCCAATCGGTACCCTCATAGATTACTTGGAGGCAATCCGTATTTGTTTAGCTAAAACACAAGACGATGTTCGGTTAAATTCATATGGAGATAGAGCATGATAGAGGAGATGTCTTGCTTTAGAATTGACAGCAGCTCTTTTTCGAGTTTGTTCGAGGCAAGCAATAGCAACAGTTAAATCAGAGGCTGGTTCTCTAACAACGGCAGCAAGAGCAGTAACTGGAGCTTCTACACCATTTTAAATTACATCCCACGTATCTTGATTACTAGCATTAAGGTAGGCAAACATTCTGTTCTTTCAGTAGTTGTAGTTGCTTCCATCAAAGTATGAAGGCTTGTTTGGTGCTATGGATTCATTGCTCAAAAAACCATCAAAGTCGGCCACGATAAGAATCCTTATAACACTTCAAATAACAAGCAACAAATTTCTAATACCAATTTTTAGGGCTAACAATGCAACCTGGAGGGGATAAATATGTTGTTTTTTAAACTTCTTCAAATAATGCAGAAATAATAGGTGATAAGAAAAAGATTGAGTGAGCAACTGTTTCGTGCACTAGTATCTGATATGTGCAAACAGAGTGATGACTTAGAAAGATCGGTACACTAGATATATAGTGGTTTGGCTTGTATACCAAGCATACATCCACTCCACACGACTAATAGCCACAACATAAGCTGGAATGCATTAGTAAGCCGCTTCACAAGTTACAAACAGTACATAAACTGATCTTTCACGCAATAGATTATATTATCTTGATGTAGCCACACTACTTAGAAATGTACACTTGATCTTACATGATTACAAGACTACAAATGATCACAAGATCTTTTTCAGTTACGCTTTTAAGCTAGAATTAATTCTAGAGCAAATTTGGATATTCAACATTCAAGTGGTTGGTTCTCCTTTGGCCTTCACAAGCTCCTCTTTTTATAGCCTTCAACATTCTAACCGTTTAGACCTCTTTGGAGAAGCAAAAGAGCCGTTGAAAATAGATGGGATAACTTGTCCTCATGCTGGAGCAGCTTTCTTTCAAGTCAAACTAGACTTGCCTAAAACAGGCACTAACGTACTGTTTCTCGCTAATAGATTACTGTTGTACTTTGATGGAGCAGTTTTACTGTTCTCCAGAGGACAGAAATCCTCTCGACTCTTCCCATCAAGCATTGGTTACTTCAACCAATCTTTCTCAAATACCATCATGCTTAGCCTATATACAGCTCGTCTGACCTAATTTTTTAAGTTTCAATATCAAACAATCAATGACTAGATCTTTTGAGGTCTTGAGTGGCTATTTTCACCAAAACACTTTAGACACTACCGCATGATAGATGACAAGTGATCCTTAGCCACATAAATCAAACATCTACACACCAAAAATAAATTAAATACCAAAGGATAGTTTGAAAATCATTAAAATATTTTATAAGATGTTTCTCCGACAACACGAACCTTGACGCCCATTTACAAATCCTTAACAGCTGAACCTACGTCCACAAAGACTAGGCTCAAGTCCATAGAGGCTAGGCTTGAGACCCTAGTAACCATACCCAAGTCCCCAAGACCATGCCCGAGATGTGGGTGCTCATGTCTGAGTCCACAACATCTATTCTTGAGTACCCAACTATTGGCCTGGGTCCATTAAGGTTGGGACTAGTTCCCCGTTGGCAAGGCCCGAGTCCATAGTGGATGGGCCCGACTCCCTCAAGGCCACGCCTAAGACCCCGATACTCATGCCTAGTTCCAACACCCAAGTCACCAGCACTTGGACTTGTGTCCACAAATGGCAAGCCCAAGACCCTAGTCCGACACCCAAGCT
Organism: Psidium friedrichsthalianum; assembly: GCA_019149425.1. Taxonomy (NCBI): domain Eukaryota; kingdom Viridiplantae; phylum Streptophyta; class Magnoliopsida; order Myrtales; family Myrtaceae; genus Psidium; species Psidium friedrichsthalianum. Next base: position 3,563 of record JAGVVM010002425.1, read on the forward strand.
TGGGACCCAGTTTAGTGCTTAGGCTTGGGTCCATAGAGGCCTAGCTTGGGAGCTCAATGCTCGTGCCTAGGTCCCTGACAACCATGCTCAAGTACACAACTCTTGCACCGAAGTCGCCAACACCTGAGCTCCGATCTAGGTCGAGGTTGGTTCAATCAAGCCAAAGTCCCTCAAGGTCGGGCCAAGACCTCGGTGTCTATGCCCAAATTCTCGGCGCCCATGCTTAGGTCCTCGGCACCCATGCTTGTATACGTGGCTCTCCCGTACAAGCCACTAGCTCTCAAGCTTGGTTCTACGAAGGCTGGGCTTAGATCTCTCAAGGCTGGACCCAAGATCCCCATACTTGTGCTTGGGCCCTCGATAGCTAGGTTATCCATAATCTCACACAAAAAAGTGTCTCTCTCTATGGAAAAATAAACTCAACTTTTCCTTTCCAAACAACAAACAATAATTTCCAGTTCATTGTTAGATTACAGTGAAATACTAAAAAATATTATCATTTTCTTGTAAAACGATTTCTTGCCAATTATTTGGTGAAACAAGGCTAAGAGTTACTTGGGACCCGTCGCTAGTGAATGGGAAGGAGGGAAGTCTTCTGTGATATAAATTAGAAGCAAATACAACCCTTATGGCCTTATCTTACTGGTCTTGATAATGAAGGTTGGATGCAACTAATACCCGAAAAAGTGAGGAGCCCAAGATCCAACGTACGACTAAATTGGAAAAAAGGAAAAGCTCATGAAACTAGCGCCCATATTAAATTAAGAAAGAACGTTGAATGGTAAATGGAACATTGAAAGAGACTCATGCAATTGATGATTTCAATTTCGCCATGTAGTTACGACCATCTTCTAATAATCAATTATTTCTCTTTCCCTTTCAAAAATGGAAAGAAAATAATTCCATCTTTCTAGGAAGGCAATATTTCTTTCCGTCAAAGACATTCCTCATTTGCCACCATTGACATTATCCACAAAGAGGCAATGGAGACGACAGCATAACTTCAAAAAAGCACCACCAAATCATGGTCTCTAAAATCTTGTCTGTCGGCACTGCAAATTTGCTTGAAACAGTTCTCATCCTTTCGCTTCACCACTTCCAGGAACACGAAACGAAGCAAATCTAACAATTTTCCACATTCGTTGAGATTAACAATGTACAGAGAATGTTTCCCAAAAAAAAAAAATTAATAGTTAGATACTCACGAACATTCGCTCGTGTCTGTTTTTGTACAACCAAGCGAGTCATCCGTGAGGAAACTTTCTGCACATCGCATAACTTCTCAAGACTTGCATCAGCACCTTGAGTCAGTTAATTGGGAAGACAACTAAATACGGGTACAGTTTTATTCCCCTCGTGCCACTCCGAGATACATCCGGGTAAAATGCCAGTGTAACCACAAGATTAGGCGCTCTCTCAAGCTTCAACTGTGGATCCAGATTCTTTCTTGTCCATTCCAAAGAAAGAGCAATTTTGAAAAGCATCCAAACTGCTAGCCATTAGACGGTTCAAGCTACTGAGACTGTCACTTAAAATTAGATCTTCTGCATGGTACTTTGATGATGGTACATCCAAATCCAAAGGTCCTAACGAGTCTGGCTGCAATGGGATCAATAGAATATTAAGGTTATTAAAGAGAGGCTCTCGATGCCACTATATATCATAAGAAAAGATTCTGTGTCACTGTACATCACATCCACGAGCAAAATGACATTATGTATCAGTAGCATTTCCTTTGGTACACAATAAGGCATTCTTGGAACTCCCAAAAGAAAACAAAAAAGGAAAAAAGTAAATAAAACCTGGCAAAGTCGAGCAACTTCTGCCTTGCTGTGTGTGCTGGTGTGGGTATTTATGATTCTGAGAGAGAGAGAGAGAGAGAGAGAGTATACCCAATAAATGTCTGTCAGCCCGAAACCATCCTTTGTGGTATTCTCCACAATATGTGGATCTTGTGGCTGACACTCATCCATAGGCTCAGTAAGATCAATATCATTGGTAGCTTTTTCCGCTGACTGGAATTCCTGCAGGCAAACATGATGTATACATCAATGTTCTTTCTTTCTTTGTCTTTTTCCGTTGGAGAGAAATACATCGATCTTCACTTTACAAAGCAGAGGTCCTCTTAATAAATCTCTCAAGTCTTACCTCAACAGACTGCGCACTAGCTTCAATGAGAGTGCCAGACATAGAAGAGACCTCCTTACGAACAGCAGCATTCCTTTGGAATGAAAAGGCATCACAAGTTTCCTCAGCATCCCAAATGGATGTTGCATGGGACGATAAGGCTGACTCGGATCCCATCTTATTTTGATATCTAGAAATATGAGCAGCTATAGCAGCATCAAATGAATCACAGCTAAAAGATATTTGTGGCATGCACTGAGGACTTTTGGCAGCTACTCTTTCATCGTCACTGTTAACATGCAAGTCATAAGATGCTTCAAGTAAATCTCCTATGCTTATATTGGTGAGGCTATCAGCCCACTCACAAGCTGACACTGATATATTGTTGCCAGAACTCAGTTCGTCCTGCCAAGTTTACAGGGATTAGTTCACTGAAAACATGGACACAAATTGCAAATTCCAACAGCATGGTCCTATGGTTAGATAAAATAAACAGACTGCGTTAGAATGAACTAACAGTATCTAATGGGTACAAAGCTGTGACAAATCAAAATACATATTCAACTTATTAAGACAAACATTAAATCCAACACAAAATTTTCTCATGTCAAAGGAGTGGAGGCAGTGATTCAGCATTTCAAATAGGGCCAAATATGCCAACACTATCCCATCCGCGCGCACGGTCCTCATTTTGGCGACAGAATGTGAAATGTGCATGAGAGAGGAAAGGAAAGAAATCAACCCAGTGGGACCCCAAAAATTAGAACAAAGAATAGCATAAACCCTGAAGATAAAATTGAGTGCATTTAGCCCAAGGCAAAAACTTAAGCTTCCAGTGTACAGGGTTAGCGCCCAGGAACTTTCCTAGTGCATAATGCAATGAGGTTGATGTGGATATTTGCACTGGGTGAAGGCCACTTTGCTAGACTAAAATTGATGTACTAGGCCTCATTTTTTACCAGCCTGTCATTTATATGAGTTGCAGCTATCTTAGACAAATACCAATAACCCCATAGGGGCACTAAATGCAAAGCTCAAATTTGCTAGAAGCATCTCACAAGACAGAGAGAGTAAGAACAGGGAAGATTTATTACCCCATCATTCAATTGTCTCATAATCCCACCACCTGTCTCATTTGCGTGGCACATTGCATCAGTACCAGTAGCAGATGGTTTCATAAGATCACTCTTCGAACCCCCAGCAACATAACCACTTCTCTCTTCCAAAACAATAGAGGGACATGCAAGACCACTGGTATCACACACTGAAAGCAGTTGATCCTTATTGGTATGCCCGACCTTCTCAGACTGATGATTAGCTGATGGAGGAACTTGTTCAGAATCCACAGTGCTGTTAGATGCCATAACAGACTCCCTGGGGACGCACAGTGTTTTGCGTTCTTGAACTGTTATTGAAGTTAACTCATCCTTGGAAAACCAGCCATACCTTCAAGCAGTACTTATGTTAACCACGAGTAGAAAAATAATATGAACTAGCATCTTGCAATCAAATTTAGGGGAAGGACCTTAAGCGGAAAACCGAGGGCTTCTCCAGAACTGCGTAAACATCTGCTGCACTCATAGCGGTATCCTGGGTCCATCTCTGACAACCTACCAGTTTCTCCCTTTCAACACTATATGGACAAAGCATTACCTCTCCACACGCTACACTGGAACTTCCCCATTTGCGATTCAGATGCTCCATGACTGATGATATTTTCTTACGATTACTGAGAGTAAGCTCAAGGAAGGGATTATGATTATCCTACGAAAATGGAAATACATTTTTCATCAAACATCTAGAAGAAAAGACGATAACAAACAAATTAACAAAGATTCCAAAGATACAAACCTTCTCCAAGCTTCTTCTTGTGGCATCATCAATTGGGAATAATTGCAGTTTTAGTTTCATAGAAGCTTGTAAACTGCTATCTACATATTGGTTCTTTGAGAAACAAGGAAGATGTGGAAGATCTTCTACACCAGGATCAGAACCCTTTTGCTCTAGCAGAATACAAAGAACCAGAGTCAGAAAACCAGGTCTTCTTCTCTGATCAATATTCTGTCAACTGAATTAACCAGGAATAACTCACTCGGAATACATTGGTCATTTTCAACCTCTTTACAAATGGCAGTTCGTTCCAAATGCTCTGCAGCGTCAGCAACCAATGAAACCCCAGCTATCGCAGCCTTTTCCCACTTTTTATATGCAGCAGAAGAGAGAGCACCACCTGAAATTAATAGCAAAAATCAGGTTATGTTTTCAGTTAGGCACCGAAGAGACGTAGATGGACTGATCAATCAAAAAAGAACGTTGTGCTATTATTTTGGCAAGAATCACTCTCAAGCTAATCCCTCATTGGCATTTTCATTGTCCACAAAAAAACTCCGAAACAAACCCCCCTCCCAAAAAAAAAAAAAACCAAAAACCCGGGGATCAATTATTAGCGTGATTGCTCGTACTAATTTGTTGAGGAACCAACTTTGTCGTGTATCTAATTTTATTTTACCTGATGATGTCAAATTCAATGGAAGCAACTATTTGACTGGTTGAACTGTAAATCACTAGCCTAACAGATTTTCAGAGAGGTTCGGTTTTGTAAACACAGGTCAGAACTGCCACAGTTGAGTCATCCCTGAAGGTGCTGGAACATGGATTGCCTACTTAGTAGTACCTGAGGGAATTTGAAACAAGCATCGCCAACCGTAGCACTACTACTTACAGCAGCAGGATCGAATATGGCATCTCAAACGATTACATATATATTGAAAAATAGATGTCAAAACTCCATATTCATGAATTCGCTTATGGCACCATAAAATCACCCATCAGACAGGACAGAGTCAAAGAGAGCACAATATAGGACCAAACTTGCCCTGAATCAACTAAATTTTTGAGGCATACACCTCAAAGTAGCTAAGTATGTGATCACACATATATAACTCATCTTAATGGATGCAAATCATAATCCATGAACTAGATTGAAAAACCAGCACATAAGGGCGTAAGTAAGAGCAAGTCATCCGAATGGTCATTCTACCAAAAAATGTGGATGCAATTCATGACTTAATGTATTTTACAACTGAATGCAATAAAAACATGACAGACGACACATTTTGCAAATAAATGCTTCTCCTCCGAGTGAAATGACAAGAGCCAGATATAATCTGTGGAAGAATGAAGACACGTACCAGGTTTTCGTCGCTGTCTTGCCGGCTTCATTGTTGTGGATTCCACTTTGCCATTGCCACGGTGGACACCAGCATTCAAGGGACGCTTCAATGCTGGCTTTCCGGATCCCACTTTCTGTATATTCTGACTGTCAACTAGAACCAGTCTGACTGAACGGTTGTCATGTCCAGATGTTCGACCATGACTTGAAATAGTGCTTGGAGAAGAACAATTCTCTCCTTGAGATCTTTTCCTCACATTCTTCTTCCTGTCTTTCAGCAGTTGATGTTCCTTCGAAGAAAATCACATAGATCCGGTAAGCAAGTGAAAAAACTGAAACCTTTCAAACTCATATTAAGTTAGCAGACACAATGAACACAGCATATCCAGAAGTAACTAACCAAGGCTTCTAAAAATATCTTGAGCCTCCGAGGCTTCAAGTGAAGCTTCGATGCTTTACAACTATACTTCTCCAGCAAAGACCACCTATTTAAACAAACCACAAAGTAATTTTCATGAATCAACTCATCAGCGAAACCATTTTAATTCAGCAATGATATAGAGTATACACAAGTCAATGATCATGAATGCAAAATACATAGTAGAAGCAGACGCCAGTAACATTTAGCCACATGCTATTAAAAAGATTTTCTAACATGCAGGCCCCCAAGGAACTAAAGTTTAATTAGAACTGCAGTTACCCAAGACAATTATATCCAACAATTTAAGCAAGGCTGAATTTTCCATCCTTTCCACCTTGAAAAGGTCATTTCATGGAAAAGATAAGATTTGTGAAATAATTGAATTATGCACCGCTTCCCAGCTAGAATTTTAAAGAACTGATTCACATTCAAAACAATATCATAGAATGGTCATACTGCCTATTCACAGACTCATCATAGAAGTCCCCACTGAAAAGCAAGGAACAGGTAGCAGTTTAGGTGTACCATCTAAGCATTGCAGCATTAGTGTCCTTAGAGTTCTTGGCATCAAGACAGACTCCTGGACCCAGTAGTTTGTTCATTCGTCTAACAAGGCGATAATAATAATGTCTGACCTGCATACATCAAAAGAAAGGATATATTATATAAATACTACAGGAGAGAGTTGCACTTTTAAATTGTCCAATGTCGTTAGAATTAATTAGTCAAGCCTGTACCTGATCCTTGTTTTTACTTTGCACACGGCAAGTGATCTTCTCAAAATTCTGCAAACATGATGTATTAATGCAACAAGGAGAGCAATAATTAGGAAAATAGGAAAACTAAAAAATCACATTCTGAAAGGTATAGACTGCAACATACCTTCCCAACTTGACGTAATGCAGCAAAGAAACTTTCCTCCTCTTGACGTGTCCAAGCAGCCCATTGCCGTGTAGGTCTTTTTGCTGCACAGCCAGTAGGCACTATCAAAAGGGAGAACTTGCTGCTTTCCATCAGGCGGGATTTTTCAAAATTACAACAATGAACAAGAAGTAGAGTCAAACAAACCTGGTTGCTGTGTCAGGACAGGATCCGCAGTGGAAGCTGTTAGACCTGCACCTCCATCATGAGTTATTGCATGACTCTCTGGATGAAGGTTGGTCTCGGAATCTAAGGGAATCTGCGCCTCTGACTGCATGATTAAGTCATCAAAAGAAAGACTTAATTCTCTTCAGCTTCCATCTGCTCTCTCGGGGTGCTTTATCGGCCCTTCGACTAGTGAAGAGTCCAAACTCAGCAACTCTATACAGCCAGCTATAAAAGAAGCTCAGCATTAACAGATCGCAAGAGATCACTGAGACAAAACAAAGAACAACAAAATAAGATTCCAAGGAAAGTCATGCATACCAAACAAGTAAAAGGACAATTTAAGCACAATCAACTTCTCAATACTTCTCCTTTGGAGTCAATTCAGGCCAAGAGTGAAAAGAAAGGAGATCGTGACGAATTAAAACTAGGAATAATTTCACCTTTTCTGCAGTCCTTGCAGATGAATGAATCCCCTAATGTTAATACACCACATATTTCATCAGCCGAGTGTATATCTTTATTCATATTCTTCTCCCCCATAGCTGCCGGGAGAAGAGTATTTCACTGATCTATCTAGCAGCTCCACTTCGATCACTAGTTCAATTAGGAAGCATATTTTACAACAGATTCAAGAAAATGCTGCGGAGATCAGAAGGTCCAGTAGATCAAGTTACTCTGTCAATCTTAGGTTTCTCCTCCTTCTCCTAGTATCCTCTGGATGCAGTTTTCTTCAGACACTCCTCAAACCCATTAGAGTTCTAGTTGTGAATTTCAAAAACCTAAGAAATGCTCAACTCATTTGACGGTGAGTCAATGATCTTAGCGACACAGTGCTTCCATGAGCCCCAATTTCAGCCCATCCTAAAAGAACCCTAATTCCGTGGAATTAATCTACAATCATGCATTGACCCCAGATCAATCGAATCCATCCTAGAGAAGAAGCAACCAACCAAGCCCCAAATAATTAACCAATCTCCATCCTGATCCATTTTCCAAGAGAACACAAGATGAAAACTGGATCACTTTATACCGTCGTCGCTTCGAGAAATTTCAGATCTAACAGCAACACAGCTACGACCCCACAAAACCGCTTCGCTCAATTTCACAAAATACCTACAAATTTCAAAAATTTCTAGATATTCGCAGCAGCCAAACAAAAGCTAGGGCTCAGAAACGAGGAATTAACAGCACGAGAAGCAATTCTTGAATCAAACAAAAACGGACAAAACTTGACGAATTCGAGTCAAAACATACCTGAGAGCGAGATCGAGAGGCTTCAAAGACCCCAGAAAGATCAGCACCGCAGGAACGAGCTCCGAAATCGCGAAGAAAAACGATTGGGAAGCAGATAGAATCTTCCGGCGACCGCTACAGTGGCGAAGAAGATGGAAGAAGAAGCAAGTACCTTTTTTTTCTCCCTTTTACTTTGCCAGAAAATTAAAAAAAAAAAAAAAAGGCAGGAAAAGAAGAGACCTTGTTTGAATTAAATTCTCTCTTTTTTCTGGGTAAAAGCTGGGTTTATCGAAGATGATGATGACATAGGGACTTCGGTTTGGCTTGGCTTTTGGTAAGTCTTTCCTTCCTGCCCAGGTAAAACATAACTACAAAGTACAAACATGACAAGCAACTTAAAAATACCCAAATTGTCTTTTTCTTAATTTCTTAAAATGATGTCAATAAATTCGATAAATGTCATTGGAAACAATCAACAAATGTCATTGGTTTTTGACCTAATTGTGTCAGGAGCCCAGTTTGGTACTGGGGGTGTCATTACTTTCCATGTTTTGAGTGCTGTGTGGTACAAAATGAGTGGATGATGAAGAGTGGGTGGTATAACACGAGGAGGGTACTCTTTTGTGGTTGTGGGGAGGGGGGCAAGGGCTGGGGTGCCATTAGCAATAGCTCATATTTTGAAATTCAAATGGCATGAAAGGGTAGTTTGGGAACAAAATGGATAATTTGCTATGTGCTTAAATAATGAGACCTGATGTGGAAGCGAAACCGTATAAGCCATTGAGATTGGAAGTGGATCAAAGCAAAGAGAAAAAGTTAGATTGATGATTGTGAAAGAAAGTTCTGTGGTGCAGAGAATTGCGGATTGGATTAGAAGCAGAAGGAACCTTTCAAAAAAAGAAAAAGAAAAAAGAAGAATAAAGTTGGAAAAATTGTAGAAGGGGTAAAATGGGAAATGCAGAAAATTATGCCGGAAGAAGTGCAAACTGAAAAAAAAAAGGGTTGCTGTAGTAAGGAATATGTTATGGAGAATACAAGGCCCCAGAAAGTTTCATGCTTCTCGATAAGGCATCATCACTCACTGGGGCAAACAATAAAAACAAGTCACCCAATGAATGGCCCGGCTCTTCTTGAGTAAGTTGACTCAAGCCTTGTGCATGGAGGGACTTCTTCTCTTCTTTATAGTGCTTCCACATAAGTTGCCGCATGAGAGGCAACTTTTACTTATTAAACCAGGAAAGGAGGGAGGGACCATGTGGCGTGTATTTAGCTTTCTAAGAGGCGTTCTCTGTCACTTTCAAAGCTTTCTAGAATACCCTCACTTTAGACTGAGTTTTGCAGAAACTGGACTTTGACATCAATAGGTATACAAGAAGCTCTCCACCACCCACCTACCCACCGTTTTTCAATTCCCAAAATTATAAGAGGGGTTCTACTATTTGCACTCATTAGGTAAAGCATTTATAATTGGTAGCAGCAGATTTAGCGAATCCTGACCGGACTATCCTCAATTGATTTACCATAATAGTTAGGATTGTTCGTTATAAAAAGGTAAACATATCGATAAAAAGGTATATGTTATCATGAAAAAAAAATCCTATAAATTTTGGTCATGACATTAATATGAGATGAAAGAAAAAGTCAAAATCACCAAGACTCTTAGCTGCAGGATAATAGAGGAAGCCGTTCATTTTGAATACTTACAATGGTTGCATAATCTAAACCCTTGAAGTATTACATTAAGAGGTTCTATCCATAACGAGAAAAAGGTCGATTACAGCTTAACTGCCTCGAACTTATGGCAGAGGGTGAAAAATCAATGAAAGAATATCAAGAAATGTGGAATGATAGACAGCCTTTGACCATTGTTCTACCCTTCCAAACAGTCACTAACCGCAGCTGACTATTAGTAGTCGCCCTGATTTCTTTGCCCAGATTCTGAAACTACCCTCTTCTCTTGCATGCTTTGGCTGCTCAATGCCACTTCCAGAAGATGATGCATTCAATCCCTACTATCCCTGCAAATATGCATTTCTTCTGAGAAATCCTTGCTGATAATGCATTTCAATCGCTACTATCCCAATGGCTCCAATCCAATGATCTGAACAATTCTTTTGAGATTGAGCATCATGCCATTTTCATGGCATTTCCATAGCAAGCATTATCATGCTTCATTGCTTGGCTGAAATGCAAAAACCACAGTAATGGGAGGGTGCCTTCTTGTTGCTTCAGACTCCATCCTTTGCAGACTAGCCTCTGAAATCAAACCACTTTCACTTGGACAAAATCACTGAGTAGCTGTATAGCAGTCAATCTCACATCTTTACTGCACAATGCTTGATTTCAAGAGCATCAGCCTATACATAGGGGCCCCACGATCTAGAACATGCTGTTCCCAATCTGATCTTATTCCAAACGGGTTCTCCTGGAGCCACCCTCTATAGATGGTGGTATCTTGTGCCTGCAAAATTGAAAGCTTCCCCTTGCCATATCTCAGAAATTGTTCTTTCATCCTTACAGCAACTACTTCGATGTCGGATTGAAGAAATACCTAGAGATGAGCAAAAATTGTTAGATGAAAGTTTGAAGCAGTTGTGGAGGAGATCAAGATTCTTTTAGTGGAAGAGATTGAGTGTTCTTTTAGCATTCAATGTGACTGAAAAGAACAAACAAGAATTTCTTAAGGTGGTTTTTTAGAAGATAGGGCAAAACTAAATGATCTGACTCCTAATGAAAACAAATACGTCCCAACATTTGTTTACACTTCAAAAGCTTAAAAGTGAAGCAGAGCTCCGGTTACCAAAGGAAGCAACTAGATATCAATCATGTGTCAATATCCAAAGTAATATTTAGAGCAGTGCACATGGTACATCTTCATATGGAGACACTTTGAGTTTCAAATACAATGCAACAGCACTTTTTTTTGGGCCAATGCATCTTTTGCATCTTTTACTTAATGTACTAACAGGAATGAAAAAGAAAGAGTCAAAGCTTCCATTTGAAAGCCCATCGAAATCTATGATTTTTACTAATTTTATCAGCAGCAATTGTTACCTTTCCATTAGGGATGAGAAGATCAGCAACTGCTTCAACTAATGATTTTTGAAGCATCCTCCACCGATGTTCTGCTTTGTTAAAGTCAGGGTTTGGGCACTAAGTAGAACAAACGCCAGATAAAACATACAGAGAATGACTCAAGAAAAATTGAAGGATAAATTGATGTCATTGCAGTTGCTTTTAACTAGGGGGCAAATCTAGACCAGTGTGGTTTAAACACTACCTGTATCGAGACAAGAATTACTTCTCCAGGATAACTGGACACAATCGAGCGAAATGTGGATGTTGCATTGGTTGCGATGAAGTATCTGAGATTATCAGAACATTTGAGCAACAATCATGTACTTGAATGAGCAAATAAAGCAGTTAGCATTTTCAAGATTAAACTACATTTCTGGAAAAGATGAATATGACACTTGACATTACTAAATGACTTGACATTACTAAATGGCCCTATTAGTTTGAAGACAATGTGACTTGTGTGTCTCCACTGATCATAAATATTCGTGTGTTTGACAGCTGCAAGCTGATACTGTGGATCAACAGGCTATGGTCTTTCTAAACAAGATGTTGATGAAGGCAAAGACATTCACTTTGAAAGTCTAATAGTCAGGCATCTCAGAATTTTTTTCCTTATTCAACACACAATAACCTCCCAATTAAGTCACAGACAAATAAAGTCGGTAATCGGAGGTCCACTTTGTCCATTCCCCTGTTGACATCTTTTTAACCAATATTATCCAGGAAAACAAACTTAAATCAGCAGAAATCAGCAGACTTAGTAACTATAACACCATGTAATAAAATTAGCCTAAACCCACAAAGCAATAGTACGTACCCATTTGTCAAGTCCAACTGATGGACAGCAATTAAGCAGCGCCGCACAAGCTGAAAGATTTGAATCAAGTATATTATATGAGAGAAGCAAAAAGCGCAAAGGCACCTGAAATCATGTAGACAACCTTCTCATTGATCTCCAAACCAAGAAAATTAAGATGCTTGCATCTTTTAGCCATTCCCAACAAAAATACTCCGTTACCTGTAATTGATGTTCCACACATAAGCGAGAAAGAGATTAATGAAGCAGTTATTGCAGTATATATTTCCTGGTCTCCTGATAATTGCAGCATAGAAAGCCATTGGCATTGATTAATTTCCTACGTCAAAGAATTGGAACATCACAGTGAAAGAACTCATTTCATGCCAATTCAAAAACAAACATCACATCACAAGGTTAATTTTTGGGGATCGAAGTCATCATCCTGTAAATAGAGATAAATCCGTGGGAAAAGTCAGTACAGCTGAAAGTACATGGTGACACAATGTGCTGTTAACTTTAGTCCTCATCCTTGTTTCTAGGGTAATTATTGAGCATGAAGTGTGTTAATAACATTTAATGGCATGCATTTGTCTGACCAGTCATATGGAAAAAAAGGACTGGATAGACTGTTAATGGAGAACCTCTCAAAGCATGTACAAGTCAGTCTCAGACCACATGCATACAAGAGACCAATACAAATTCATTTCACATTCCACATCGTATGAATGGAAGAGATTGTCCTTACTTATTTGCACAATATAAGAACTTATTTATCCACAGAATATATTCAGTTGTAAACCAATTGTATACCACCACTAATAAGTACCGCATGAATAAGCATCTATAGGATAACTCCCATTGCAAAGTTACTTTTTCATAACTCCCCATTCCCTTCTGCATTAAAGATTTTCATGCTGCATTAAAGATTTTCATGCTAGTTCACTTGATAGCAAGCAAATGAAGAACTATTCTTCCAAGTATTCAGAGTTCCCTAACCAACCGAACCTTGATAACTTCTTTAGGGACAATTACAGTGGAACTAGCAAATAAAGATTTTAGTATCATAGAGAGAGTATTTTATGCTTTTCTATTTAAGTTCATCGACTGCCGACCCCAACTGATTTGGGATAAAGATGATGTTGATGTTGACAATTACAGTGGAAGTCCTAAAACTTGTCACGATAATGCACTTGAGTCCTAAAACTTTCACTTCATCCATCTGAGTCCTAAAACTTGCAAAGCCCATGCAGGGAAAATCTATGGAGATTTTCTTAGTTGGTCCTTTTTTAGACATGCGGTGCTAATATTACATGTCTTGAAACTGCTCTATTTTTCTTGAAGTCTCCTAGCATTGGTGAGGCAATTTTTAAGACTTTGCCTCTACTTGTTCCTATTGTTATAATCCAACTCCTTCAAACCAAACGTTGCATCGTGATCTCATCACATATCACCACAGGAATAGGTAACCTCCAGTGGACGCTGAGACACTAGAGAGAACAAAAAACTGCTCAATAATGAGAGCAAATGGATGCTCCCTTGGCAAAGCCAATAGATTCTTCATCTATTGCGATTAACTCTCCACTCTCATATTCTTTTCCATCTGAGCTTGACTGACCTATTGCCCACAATAAGGTACACATTCTACTACTAATCATCACCCAATCTATAATTATTCTGAGTTGTCACAAAAGCATTGTCTCATCCAAGGAGGAAATGTCTGCTTTGCTTGCTATAAAGAGAGAATGTCTACCTTTTTTATTGATAAAACTTAATATATATGTACACAATAAACCCCAGATGACCCAAAAGACCATTCTACCATTTTTATATTCTAACACTCCCCCGGAGCATAAATATCAATCATGCTCAGCTTGTTACAAATATATCCTATTCTCCTTGTGAGATTTTATGGGACAACTACCAACTGTTCCAAAAGCTTAAGCTGTTGGATGAAGACATGGTTTAATATTTAATTACTCTAACACTCCCCCTCACGCTTAGTCTGGTCTTTTTTTTTGCCTAGTACTAAGCGTGGAAATATATCATTAGGGAGGCAAATAGGGGCCTGGAAGGATTTGAACTCAGGACCTCCTGCTCTGATACCATGTGAGATTTTGTGGGACCACTACCAACTGTTCCAAAAGCTTAAGCTGTTGGATGAAGGCGTGGTTTAATATTTAATTATTCTAACACTCCTCCTTTACGCTTAGCCTAGTCTTGTTGCCTAGTACTAAGCATGGAAATTATCACTGGGGAGGCAAATAGGGTCCTAGAAAGATTTGAACTCAGGATCTCCTGCTCTGATACCATGTGAGATTTTATGGGACAACTGCCAACTGTTCCAAAAGCTTAAGCTGTTGGATGAAGACATGGTTTAATATTTAATTACTCAAACACTCCTAATACCCAAAGGCTTAGTAAAAGTCAGCCCTAATATAACTGGGAAGAATACACTAGAGCTTCTCGCGAATAAAGTGACAATCAACCTCAATGTGTTTTGTTCTCTCATGAAACACAAGATTGGAAGCTATATGTATTGCTGTCTTGTTATCACACCACAGAAACATAGGAGCCGAAACTTCAAAGCTTAATTCAGTCAGGAGCTACTGAATCCACATTAATTCACATGTCACTTGTGTCATGGCTCTATATTCTGACTCTACACTGGAACGGGCAACAACACTCGATTTCTTACTCTTCCATGACACTAGATTTCCTCCAACCAAGGTACAATAGCCAGTAGTTGATCTTCTATCATCTAAAGATCCTGCCCAATCAACATTAGAGAATCCTTCAACTTTACTATGACCATGATTGTGATAAATAATTCCTTTCCCTGAGGCCGTCCTCAAATATCTCAAAATTCGAATAATTGCATCCCAATGAGATGTACGAGGGGATGATCAAAACTGACTTACCACACTAACTGGAAAGGCAATGTTGGGTCTAGTGACAGTAGATAATTCAACTTACCCACCGGCTTTCTATCTCTCTCGGGATTATCAAAAATTTCTCCTCCATCAGCTACCAATTTAACTCCTTGTTTCATAGGTGAATCAAGAGGTTTTGATCCAACACACATGTCTCAGTGAGCAAATCCAGGACATACTTCCGCTGTGACAGAATAATAACTTTCTTTGACTATGCCACCTCAATTCCTAGGAAATACTTCAACTTTCCTAAGTCCTTGGTCTAAAACTGTTGCTGGAGATAGAGTTTTAATTCAGCTATACCAGCCAAATCATCTCCTATGATGATAATATCATCAACATACACAATCAGGAACAGCTTGCCTCTCCCCGCCTATCTGTAAAAGAAAGAACGATCGTTTTCACATCTAGACAGTCTAAATAAGCATAAAACTTTAGAGAATCTTCCAAACCATACTCATGGAGATTGCTTCAAATTATACAAGGACTCCTTTAACTTACAAACCAATCCACCAGACTCCCCTTGAGCAACAAATCCAAAAGATTGCTCTATATACACCTCCTCATCAAGAGTATCATGCAAGAAGACATTCTTTCCATTAAACTGAAACAAAGACCATTTATATGTGACAGCAAGAGGGATCAAAATACGAACAGATGTAAGCTTGGCAGCAGGAGAAAAAGTATCTATATAGTCCACCCCATACACCTGAGCATACCCTTTCGCAACAAGCCTTGCTTTCAAGCGAGCAAGAGAACCATCAGGATTGACTTTTACAGTATACACCTATCGACAATCAATAGCATTTTTGCCTTATGGAAGAGGTACCAAGTCCCAAGTTTCATTAACATGTAATGCCGCTAATTCTTCTTCCATAGCTGTCCTCCAGCCAGGGCTTTGTAATGCCTCAGCTACAAATATGGAGACAGGATATTGATCAATAGTGGATGAAAAAGATCGAAAAGAAGAAGACACAGAAGTGTATGAGATAAAGTTTGCAATAAAGTATTGAGTGCAGGCATGTATGCCTTTGCGGTGAGCAATAGGAAAATCAAGATTAGATATTACCTGAGGATCACTAAAGGTAGATCTGGAGTAGAGTATTGAGTGCAGGCACGAATCCCTTTGGGTGTAATTGGGTGTACGTTGTGAACGTCACTATTGATGGTCGTGCTGAACAGCTAAAGGCCAAGGTAGTGGCCAAAGGTTATACACAGATTCTGGGGTCGATCACAATACTTTTTCCCAAGTTGCATAGATTACATCTGTGTATATTTCTGTTCTTGCATATATTTATCATTGGCCTCTGCATCAACTTGATATTGAAAATGAATTCGTGCATGGTAGATTCAAAGAAGAGATTTATATGGAGCAACCACGTGTGTTTCTTTCTTAGGAGTACTTAGGTATAGGGTGCAGACTCAGAATATCTTTCTTCGGCCTCAAGCAATTTCCTCAAATATTAGTCGATTTACTTCTGCAGTTCCCGGATTTGGTCTGACACATTATCATTCTGATCACTCTATATTTATTCATATCATGGGGGGAGACGCATACTTCTAGTAGCATATGTTGATGATATTATCATTACCAGAGACAAAGTTGGTATTTCTCCACTAAAGGCTCATCTATACTCAGATTAACACCAAAGATTTGGGCGTCTAAAGTGCTTTCACCTTGGGGTTTTTTTTTTTTTTTTTTGGGCGGGGGGGAGGGGAGGGGTTGCTTGGGTAAAAAATATATATAGGAATTATGCGTTGGGTATTTAGCAAGAAACCACTTTACTTAATGCGAAGCTTATTGTTACCTCAATGGATCCAAATGTCAACTTATTACCAAGGTGATGGGAAGCCTTTTCCTTATCCTAGGATATAAAGAAGATTGGTTGGTAAGCTGAACTATCTCACGACTACCAGACTGAACAAATCTCTTGTTGGTGTCATGAGTCAATTTTTTAAATGCATTGACGACAATACACTGGAATGCAGTGGTATGAATTGTGAAGTATGTTAAAGGTGCACCCGACAGAGGACTATTACATAGTAATAGATGCCACACTCATATAGTTAGCTACGCTGACGCTGACTGGGCTAGTTGTCCCTTCGATCGGAGATTCATGACTGGTTGGAAATCCATGACTTTTTTTTTTTTGGTAAGGCGAGATCCATGACTGGTTACTACGTGCTCATTGGAAGAAATCTGATCACAAAGAAGAGCAAAAAACAGAATTTTGTAGCTCGTTCTAGCTCAGAAGCTGAATAGAGAGCTCTACCCATAGGCCCATAACTACTTGTGATCTGACCTGGCTGAAAATTTTGTTGAAGGAATTGGGTAGGACACAACAACCGATGACGTTATTTTGTGGTAATCAAGCAACCATATAAAAATTTTTGAAGCCTATTTACATGAAAGGACGAAACATATAGAGGTTGATTGTCACTTTGTTTAAGAAAAATTAGAGTCTTGGGAAATTAGGAGTGCATTTGTTAGACTTATTGAACAATTAGCTTATGTAGTCACTAAGGCTCTTAGTAGTCCCAGATCTAGTATATATGTAACAAGCTGGCCATAATGATATATATGCTCTAGCTAACGGGAAGCATTGGAAATCATGAAAGTAGATGTGCATATCAATTGTATACTATTTGTCAACGGAACTTACTTTATTAATGAAAGAAAGATATATATACATACACAAAATCTACGACAATAATACCCTTTTACCCTTTAACACTCCCCCTCAAGCTGAAGCATGGATATCAAGCATGCCCAGCTTGTTACAAATATACTCAACGCTGCTACTCCCTAGAGATTTGGTGAAAATATCAGCCAGATGTTCACCGGTCCTAACATAACCAGTAGAAATAATTTTAGCCTGAAGCTTCTCACAGACAAGGTGGCAATCAACTTCAATATGCTTGGTACACTCATGAAATACTGGATTTGAAGCAATATGTACAGCTGCTTGATTATCATACCACAACACCATTAGTGCAGGATCTTTGAATCCGAGTTCAACTAATAGCTGACGTATCCAGATTAACTCACAAGTAACTTGAGCAATAGCTCTGTATTCTAATTCTGCACTTGATCTAGCCACAACACTTTGCTTCTTACTTATCCAAGATACCAGGTTTCCTCCCACAAAAGTGCAATAACCTGATGTAGATCTCCTTTCTATAGGAGATCCTGCCCAATCAGCATTCGAGAAGGCTTCCACCCTTCTGTGACCATGATCCCTGTAAACGAGACCACGACTTGGAGCTTTCTTCAAGTATCTCAAAATTCTGATTACGGCATCCCAATGTGAGGTACGGGGGGAAGACATGAACTGACTCACAACACTCACCGGAAAGGAAATATCAGGTCGATGATAGTTAGATAATTTAGTTTTCCAACAAGCCTTCGATATCTTTCCAGATCATCTAATAGCTCACCATCATCTGCCATCAATTTCAAGCCCACTTCCATTGGTGTATCCAATGGTTTAGCTCCTAGTATACCTGTCTCTGTAAGCAAATCCAGAACATACTTTCGCTGTGAGATACAAATACCTTTCTTAACCCGTGCCACTTCTATACCCAAGAAATATCTAAGTGATCCCAAATCCTTTGTATGAAACTGTTGTTGCAAATACAATTTCAATCTTTAATTCCTGTAGAATCATCTCCAGTTATGACAATGTCATCCACATAAACTATAAGGAATATCCGACTAACTCCAGAAACCCGATAAAACATAGAATGATCTCCAGTACATCTACACAGCCCATACTGGAGTACCACCTCAGTAAACTTCCCGAACCAGGCTCTGGGAGACTGTTTCAAACCATATAAAGATTTTTTTAAGCGACAAACATGACCAGACTCCCCCTGAGCAACAAACCCTGGTGGTTGCTCGATATACACTTCTTCCTGTAAATCTCCGTGAAGAAAGGATTCTTAACATCAAACTGAAACAGAGGCCAACAAGCAGTAGCAGCCAAAGAAAGTAAAAGACGAACGAAGGTCATCTTAGCCACCGGAGAAAAAGTATCACCATAATCGACTCCATAAACCTGTGTGTACCCTTTAGCAACCAGCCTAGCCTTGAGACGAGCAAGGGAACCATCAGGGTTAACCTTGACAGTAAAGACCCACTTACATCCAATGGCCGTCTTTCCGTCGGTAAAGGGACAAGATCCCAAGTCTGATTTTGGTCCAGTGCCAATAATTCCTCCTCCATAGCTGTCCTCCAGCCTAGACTAGATAATGCTTCAGCAACATTTTTAGGGATTGGATGTGTATCAATAGTCATTAGACTAGCCCGACAAGAGGTAGATAAACCAGAGTATGAGACAAATTGTGCAATAGGGTGTTTGGTACAACTACGAACGCCTTTGCGATGTGCAATAGGAATATCAAGATCAATATGAGACGGACTTACCTCAGGCTTAGAAGACGAAGAAGACGAGATAGGCTGAGATACATCTTCAGGGTGCTTTACATGCTCACGAGGACGTCTACTGTAAACATACTGGATTGGTGGAGGAATAGCTGAAATCCGAAGTGGTTGTTGATTCCATAATAACATATGTTAAGGAATCATCATCCACTGTAGGAGGCTCCATTGGAGTATCAGAATAAACAGTAGACTCAAAAAAGGAAACATCAGCAGTGGTGAAATACTTATGCAAGAAGGACAGTAGCAACGATAACCCTTCTGTGTACGAGAATACCCACAAAAATGCATTTAAGAGATCGAGGATCAAGTTTGGAAAGGCCTGGACGATGGTCACGAATATAACAGACACACCAAATATACGAGGTGGTAATGAAACAAGGGGTCAGAAGGAAAAAGAAGAGAGTGAGGAATTGCACCCTTAAGAACCGAGGACGGCATGCGATTGATAAGATAATATGCAGTCATAACAGCATCAGCCCAAAAAGATTTGTCAACCTTCATGTCAAACATCAAAGAACGAGTAATTTCTAACAAGTGGCGGTTCTTTCTTTCGGCGAACCATTTGTTGTGGTGTATCCGAACAAGAAGATTGATGAAGAATGCCCCGTTGAGACATGATTCAGAGAAATTCTTAGAAAAGTACTCTTTGGCATTATCACTTCGAAGAATACAAACAGAAGCAGAAAATTGAGTTTGTATTTCATTAACGAATGCACAAAAAATGGAGAATAACTCAGAACGACTTTTCATTAGATATAGCCAAGTGCTGTTGAATAGTCATCTACAAAAGTAACGAAATACTTAAAACCCAACTTAGAAGTAGTAGGACAAGACCCCAACATCAAAATAAACTAAAGCAAATGCCGAGAAGCTGTTTATTGACTCTTGGACTATAACTAATACGGTGCAATTTCCCAAACTGACATGACTCACACTCATAACTAGATAAAGAATGAAACATGAATCTAACTTCTTCAACTTCCCAAAGAGGGATGTCCCAAGCACATGAGTTTGATGCGGAGAAACTGCTGGACAAGCACATTGGTTGTATCATCGAACACATAAGCCCCCTTTATATGTCCTCTACCAATCGTCTTTCTTCGTCTTTCAATCCTGAAGAATACAAGAGTCGGGATAGAAGGTTACAGAAACAGTTATATTCTTTGGTAAGACAAA
>JAGVVM010002426.1:0-29236 GCA_019149425.1 Psidium friedrichsthalianum
AACAACCCTCGACAAGATTTCGGGATGAAGAATGCATAAAGAGGCATGCTATGAGCCTAGGAAAAGGTACAAACCAGGAATGCCCCATGACAGGCAGTCTGATTAGAACTGGCGTTTCTTGCTGCATCAAAGTCACCATTAAACTTGTTTTCTTCTCTTCGGGGACCTCAGTCACCTTATGTCATTTTGATCTCTCTTACATCATGCGCAACGTACCACGCACAGCATGTGGCCATGGTCCAGGACTCCAGCCATGGTCCAGGACTCGAGAAACATAACAAAAACCAGATGGTGTGTCCTAGCTACCGCTACCAGGGTCCTCTTTAGAAGGATGAGGGGACCATCTCAGATTCCTGAACTAGAACAACTAAGTTCGAGTTCTTTAATAAGCATGAAAGGGTGGAGACGGCGGATTACCATTGATCATCCTTGAAGTCACTAGGATGTTCTGGTTGAGTTATAGCCATTGAATATCAAGGGTGAGCATGATTATAAGGCAGAACCGAGAATTTCATGTTTTAGGGTATTCATGATATGCTTCAGGTTCCAATGAATAGGTTCTAGGTTCCAGATATAAATTTTTGCATTTTCTTGTTCTATATTTTCACGTGATTCTATGATATTTCACGACGTTTGATGATGAGTGCATAATTAGAACCGCTAGTCTGAATTTTCATTTTTGACAATATCTATGACGGGGACTTTTACATTGTTAATGTTTCATATTTTCGTGTGACTAAATATGAGTTGTCGTCAGTAGGTTGGTAGCAGCAGATCGTGGTTCTTAGAGATGATGATTCACTGCAATTATTCAATTAAGAATGCAAGCGGAACCCATCGCCCCTTATTACATATAACCCATAACCTCAAAATTAATCTTTCAAAAATTAAAGAACGATTGCGACGGCTGGATTTGAGGTAGAACCTGGACGAACCTGAAACCACCCCCCAAAACTAGAGATTTTCGCCGGTTGAAATTGGATGCCTTCAGGATTATTATTTATTTATGTCTCTTTTATTCTATTTTGATCCATGCAACATCAGCTCTTTCTCCAAAATCCCATCCAATCTGACCTGCAGTTACTGCAATCTTACAAGCTTCCGAAATTTTTTATTTTGCCTCCACTTGGACATCTTTTTCACAGTACAGGCTCTGCTCTCCCGGGGTCCCCAGACAATAATGAGGCATGCCCCCAGCCTTTTCTTCTTTCTTCTTTTGGCCGAAGAGAATCGATCACCCCACAATGCAATATATACTTCTAAAACGAGTCACTTTCGATTGGGCGTGCGCATACTAACATTCAGAGGAAACAATTTTGTCCTCGACTCGAAAAGAGAGCAATACATGAATTACCTTCTTCTGGGCCAGTAGGGTACAACTTGCCTCACCTTGCTCGGGCGATGCTGTGCCGTCAGCAAAGCCGTGCTGATTTCAACCACCCTCTTGAGTAAAAAGCACTCAAGGAATAATTATGAAAAAAACCGTGAAACTTATTACATTTGTGCCAATTCAGTCTTTAATCATTTTCATATTTTGCTATCATTCTATTTAACTAATTTGATCATAAATCGCTCAAGTGGGCGTCAAATATCCTATATGGCACGACTAGTGTTGACATGGACATTTTTAAATAACATTTTGATAAATTTTTTGAATATTTGCAATTTTTTTTGGCTTTTTTTAATCAAAGGCCAGCAAGAGTCACTGGCCATAGGCAAGGGCCCCTCACTTGATGCCCTCACTAGCCAAAGCAAGGGAGCACGGCCCTCATTGGTCTGGGCAAGGGCCATGAATGCCTAGATGGGTGAGAGTTGACTAGCGACTATTGCTGCCCTCAATTAAATGAAAAAGCCAAAGGAAAAAGAATAAAATGCAAAAAATGCAAAAAATGCAAAAAAAAATTATTAAAACATTATACAAAAACTATCCACGTCGAAGTTAACTATGTCATGTATAACGACTAACATCTACATCAAATATTTCCGATCAAATTGGTTAAATAGACTTAATGATAAATTGTCAAAAAATTTATTACGGAATTAATCGAATACAATAAGTTTGGGATTTCCCTAAGCATTGACCGCAACCCCTCATGAATTTATTTATGTAATCATTACTAGGTGCAATGCAAGGAAGCAGCTGTTAAAGTACCACGTGAGAGCATTATTGGGCAGTTGACACGTCCAAGTCAAAATGAATCTAACGCCGTGCCTGACCCAGGTACACATAATAAAACCATGTTAAACCCCAACCGTCGAATCATAGATGCATTGCCATGTGCTCTGTGTGAAAAACTATTGCAGAGTGCGGATCTAAGATCCCAGTCCGTGGTTTGAATAAATCCAATCCACCAATGCAATGCCTGCAGACCAGAAAGCCGGCAGCGTCAACAGTTGGAAAACTGATGATTAGTCTTAAGATATACTACTTGAAAATTGAATTTACAAGTAAACTAACTTCGATGCCCTCATGATATGCATTCATCACTACTTCAGAACGGGAAAGAAGAAGAAACGCAACATGTGCTTGTATAATTGGATTTCATTGTTAATCTTCGCTGAACTGAAACAATTAACTTATTCTTCCTCAGTCAAGACAGGACGGCGTGCCCCTATGTGCCTCTCCGGCTCATATGTTGAGCTACATCTTTCTCCCCACGAAAATAATTAATTCCGGGCAATGAATATGACAACAGGAGAAAAGGAAAGACAAACATGAGATGACAAGACCATCACAACTGAAGTGTTCCGTGTCCTTAGTTAAGGACCTTTGCCCCTCCATTACCATGTGGTCTTCCAATAATTGCAGATGATGGAACCAGAAGAAATGTGCGCCTCAAGATCATGCGTAGGTCGGTACCCTGTCGACCATCGTGAGAATAGACACCTGAAAGGATTACCTTTACGAAGAGGTTTTGAGACAACTGTCACAAGGATTAGAACCGTATTTGCAGTCCTTCCGATCCAAAGATTCATCAAAGTGTGCAAGTAAGGTTTGCCGCCGACACTCATCCTGAAAATTTCACACATTAAAGAGGAAACACATGTTTATCAATAGACTTTGCTCCATTCAGGTACGTGGAATATGAGTTTAGCCCAAAGGTTCCATTATGATTCGAATATGTTGCCAACAGACCCATCTAATGATCCAGCACCCAGACTAGTTAATGCCAGACTAACACTAACTACAATCAATAGAACAGAGTGGAAAGTCAAAACACAAAATAGAAGCATCACTCAGTTGAGATCATTAGAGAGAAGTTGAAAGCACAAATCAGATTACCTTGAGTTCACAATATTGCTGCATTTTCCTAGCTTGAGCCATTGCAGCTTTAAAGATATTGGTTTTACATCCTTGACCACTCCTTAACATGCACACAACCCGGCTAAAATCCTTCTTGGCATATAGAACAATGCATACTGCCGTAGATTATCTCTTCCTGCCCTCCCTGATTCTTGGTAATAGCTTTCGACTGACTTGGACATTGTGTTGTGGATGACAAAACGCTGACCACATGTCACAAAAAAACAATTACTGAACCCAACAAAAAAAATAAAGTTGAAATATGACAAAAGCATTATAACTGAAGCTCAAGTTAGATCAGAGTCATTTGCCACTTTTACAGTAAAGAAAGGAACTTTATGCTAGTTTAACTGAATTTCAGCACACCAAGGTTATATGCATGGAAGAAAGAATTTGAATTGAAAAAGTACATAATTTGCTAGTTCCTGCAATAACTAGCCAAGAATGACAATTTAGCAGGCCCCTGGACCAAGGAACCAGCAAAGTTTACTTCCAAGAACACTAAGAACCAATTAGTGAAACCACAACATTACAAGAAAATTGGGTTAGTCGAGTATTTGCAGCATGTCAGCTTGATTCTAAAACTTAAAATAGGCAAAGGTCCAGAGTCCATTTCAACTTACAACATCAGGTTTGTCTATTCCCATCCCAAAAGCAATGGTAGCACATACAACCTGGACCTCTCCAATATGCCATTTCTTTTGAACAGCTATTCTTTGACGGGCTGCTAATCCAGCATGATAGTACACCGTCTTTATACCGCACTTGTCATTCAAGTATTTTGCAACATCAACACATTCACTCTTCGAGAGGCAATACACTATGCCACAAAAATTAGCAAAACGACTCTTTAGCAGCTCTCCAAGCTGCTTCAGTGGTTCCTTGGTCTTAGCTATGACCTCATACTTTAGGTTTGGTCTGTCAAAGCTTGTCTCAAGAACAAGAGCACGGGGAATCCTGAGAGTCTTTAGGATATCCTGCAATGGATGCAGCTTTCAATCAGTCCAGATGATTATTTCAACATAATCCGGAGGTTAATGTGCAAGTTTTGTACCTCACGAACTGGCTTAGTGGCAGTTGCAGTTAAGGCCATCACTGGGACGTATGGAAAGTTTTGCTTGAGACATCCCAGTCCCCATAATCTGGACGAAAATCATGTCCCCATTGACTGCAATAATGACAACAAAGAAAGTAACGATCAACAATCTTTACCCATTTACAATCATTCAAAATTACAAGAAAAGCTCAAACCAGCAGTACGTTCCTTCATAAGATGGTGCTGGCAGTGAAAATCCAGTAAAAACTTCATAAGAAATGCAATCAATGATCACATGGGCAAACTTTTGCCTTTCATCTTCTTAGGTTGTTAATATATAGTGCAGAGGTTAAAGGAATAAAATAGGGACACGAGAACCAGCTTGAGACCTGACTATCATGCCAAACATGGACACTTCCAATTACTTCCGAAATTAATGTCCATCGGAGCTTATTTTAGTTGCTTGCATTTTGCTTTATATGATTAACGATGGGCCACTGACTTTTTCCCAAAGGAAGGAACTAGATCACTTCTAGAATTAGTTATCTCAACATTGCATTTCTGTTATACTAGAACTTCACAGAAGGTTCAGTGTAACACCAACAATGTAATTAGGCCAGAGACACAGAAAATACAAAAAACGTGAGGAAAAAGAGTTTGAGTGAGCATATATAACCTTAACTTGCTTTTCTTTATTTGGAATGGGGAGGAGTAGTTTTGCAGTGTCAACATCATAAATACATATTCCTTTTGAAGTAACTCTAGCATGATCTTTGCTTCAGATACAAGGATGCCAAAGAGCATACCTCACACAATGTGCCTCATCAACAACAAAACCAGCTAGTTGTGCCTGCAACGCGTGATGGTCGCGTATAGAAAAGGTTAAATAGACACTCTCCGAAAAAGTTACAGTGGATCAGAAATAGTACCTTTCTATCCAAGCATTTCAATATCTCGAGAAATGATGGGTTTCCCACAATCCTTTCAGGAGTTACATACAATAGCTTGCACGATGGTTTATCTTTCCTGAAAAGGCAGGCGAAGCAGTGGAGATTAGTGACTTGACAATCACAACACTCAGCCAAAAAAAGAAGAAGAAGAAGGTTTTAGAAATCCAATAGAAAACCCATTGCAACATATTGAGAATAGCCCAACATTTTATGGCAGGATAAAGATTGGCATGATATACTCTCTAGGAACACTAAGATCCTAAAATTTATTTTTAAGGCAAACACCTTCGGCGTGAATCTTTTCATAACTACACAAATAATGTGCATCAACTGCAACATATGGAGATATAGCCAATTTTTTGGCGGGATAAAGATTGTATGGTATGATATACTTCTCTAAAAACACAAAGAGAGAGGGAGAACGTTAAACCTTGCCTTAGTTCTTGGAGGACAGCCGCTGCTTGGGCAGCAGTTTGCTGAGAGTTCAAGAAAGTAGATGGTATTCCGTACTTGAGGGTTAGAGTAATTATTTGATCCTGGATGAGAGATAGCAGGGGTGAAATAACAACTGTGACACCTGGTTTAAGAGTTGCTGGCAGCTGAAACAAAGGGTAAAAACATCAGAAGAGCACGTGAAGAAAGGAAGGGATGAGGGCATTATTTCTTTATTCACCTTCAGCTAATCAGAAAACACCAGTTGTCACTGTATGTCTTATTATTGCTTCAGCTAGAAACATATATCAATTACTTCAAGACTGAACAGAAATACTTCAGGATAATTCAACTTAATAAAACCAGATTACTATCTTTCTTCGTGATTCAGTAGATCAAATATTTTGCATGCTACCAAGATCCATCTTATATTAAGGTACATCAATTCATACCAATTGTCGGAGATGATCACCCCTAGTTGAGATGATGACATAGCACATCCTGCATAGAAAATATAGACATCTACTATCTGTATTTGGTGCAAGCAATTTGAAAAACTTATTCCTTTGAATTGGACCTGAACTATGACTGACAACAACACTTCCATGCAAAAACAAGATAAATTTCCCCATAAGAAAGGTCCTAGAGGATAGCAAAAAACCTCGAATGCTAGACATTACAGAATAGATAGAGATGCGCAAAGGCATAACGAGAATGTCCTGTATTTCCTTCTTTCCAACTTAGTCCGATCCCGTACATGGAACCCATGGTTATGTACCTGAATCACTTCATATCGCTTAATTTGCATTGGAAAACATTTTCTTCCTCAAGTTAGTTTTAAGAAAAAAAACTTGAGGAAGAAAATGTTTTCCAAATGCAAATTAAGCGATATGAAGTGATTCAGGTACATAACCATGGGTTCCAATGTACGGGATCGGACTAAGTTGGAAAAGAAGGAAATACAGGACATTCTCGTTATGCCTTTGCGCATCTCTATCTATTCTGTAATGTCTAGCATTCGAGGTTTTTGCTATGCCTCTAGGACCTTTCTTATGGGGAAATTTATCTTGTTTTTGCATGGAAGTGTTGTTGTCAGTCATAGTTCAGGTCCAATTCAAAGGAATAAGTTTTCAAATTGCTTGCACCAAATACAGATAGTAGATGTCTATATTTTCTATGCAGGGATGTGCTATGTCATCATCTCAACTAGGGGTGATCATCTCCGACAATTGGTTTGAAATTGATGTACTTAATATAAGATGGATCTTGGTAGCATGCAAAATATTTGATCTACTGAATCACGAAGAAAGATAGTAATCTGGTTTTATTAAGTTGAATTATCCTGAAGTATTTCTGTTCAGTCTTGAAGTAATTGATATATGTTTCTAGCTGAAGCAATAATAAGACATACAGTGACAACTGGTGTTTTCTGATTAGCTGAAGGTGAATAAAGAAATAATGCCCTCATCCCTTCCTTTCTTCACGTGCTCTTCTGATGTTTTTACCCTTTGTTTCAGCTGCCAGCAACTCTTAAACCAGGTGTCACAGTTGTTATTTCACCCCTGCTATCTCTCATCCAGGATCAAATAATTACTCTAACCCTCAAGTACGGAATACCATCTACTTTCTTGAACTCTCAGCAAACTGCTGCCCAAGCAGCGGCTGTCCTCCAAGAACTAAGGCAAGGTTTAACGTTCTCCCTCTCTCTTGTGTTTTTAGAGAAGTATATCATACCATACAATCTTTATCCCGCCAAAAAATTGGCTATATCTCCATATGTTGCAGTTGATGCACATTATTTGTGTAGTTATGAAAAGATTCACGCCGAAGGTGTTTGCCTTAAAAATAAATTTTAGGATCTTAGTGTTCCTAGAGAGTATATCATGCCAATCTTTATCCTGCCATAAAATGTTGGGCTATTCTCAATATGTTGCAATGGGTTTTCTATTGGATTTCTAAAACCTTCTTCTTCTTCTTTTTTTGGCTGAGTGTTGTGATTGTCAAGTCACTAATCTCCACTGCTTCGCCTGCCTTTTCAGGAAAGATAAACCATCGTGCAAGCTATTGTATGTAACTCCTGAAAGGATTGTGGGAAACCCATCATTTCTCGAGATATTGAAATGCTTGGATAGAAAGGTACTATTTCTGATCCACTGTAACTTTTTCGGAGAGTGTCTATTTAACCTTTTCTATACGCGACCATCACGCGTTGCAGGCACAACTAGCTGGTTTTGTTGTTGATGAGGCACATTGTGTGAGGTATGCTCTTTGGCATCCTTGTATCTGAAGCAAAGATCATGCTAGAGTTACTTCAAAAGGAATATGTATTTATGATGTTGACACTGCAAAACTACTCCTCCCCGTTCCAAATAAAGAAAAGCAAGTTAAGGTTATATATGCTCACTCAAACTCTTTTTCCTCACGTTTTTTGTATTTTCTGTGTCTCTGGCCTAATTACATTGTTGGTGTTACACTGAACCTTCTGTGAAGTTCTAGTATAACAGAAATGCAATGTTGAGATAACTAATTCTAGAAGTGATCTAGTTCCTTCCTTTGGGAAAAAGTCAGTGGCCCATCGTTAATCATATAAAGCAAAATGCAAGCAACTAAAATAAGCTCCGATGGACATTAATTTCGGAAGTAATTGGAAGTGTCCATGTTTGGCATGATAGTCAGGTCTCAAGCTGGTTCTCGTGTCCCTATTTTATTCCTTTAACCTCTGCACTATATATTAACAACCTAAGAAGATGAAAGGCAAAAGTTTGCCCATGTGATCATTGATTGCATTTCTTATGAAGTTTTTACTGGATTTTCACTGCCAGCACCATCTTATGAAGGAACGTACTGCTGGTTTGAGCTTTTCTTGTAATTTTGAATGATTGTAAATGGGTAAAGATTGTTGATCGTTACTTTCTTTGTTGTCATTATTGCAGTCAATGGGGACATGATTTTCGTCCAGATTATGGGGACTGGGATGTCTCAAGCAAAACTTTCCATACGTCCCAGTGATGGCCTTAACTGCAACTGCCACTAAGCCAGTTCGTGAGGTACAAAACTTGCACATTAACCTCCGGATTATGTTGAAATAATCATCTGGACTGATTGAAAGCTGCATCCATTGCAGGATATCCTAAAGACTCTCAGGATTCCCCGTGCTCTTGTTCTTGAGACAAGCTTTGACAGACCAAACCTAAAGTATGAGGTCATAGCTAAGACCAAGGAACCACTGAAGCAGCTTGGAGAGCTGCTAAAGAGTCGTTTTGCTAATTTTTGTGGCATAGTGTATTGCCTCTCGAAGAGTGAATGTGTTGATGTTGCAAAATACTTGAATGACAAGTGCGGTATAAAGACGGTGTACTATCATGCTGGATTAGCAGCCCGTCAAAGAATAGCTGTTCAAAAGAAATGGCATATTGGAGAGGTCCAGGTTGTATGTGCTACCATTGCTTTTGGGATGGGAATAGACAAACCTGATGTTGTAAGTTGAAATGGACTCTGGACCTTTGCCTATTTTAAGTTTTAGAATCAAGCTGACATGCTGGCAAATACTCGACTAATCCAATTTTCTTGTAATGTTGTGGTTTCACTAATTGGTTCTTAGTGTTCTTGGAAGTAAACTTTGCTGGTTCCTTGGTCCAGGGGCCTGCTAAATTGTCATTCTTGGCTATTTATTGCAGGAACTAGCAAATTATGTACTTTTTCAATTCAAATTCTTTCTTCCATGCATATAACCTTGGTGTGCTGAAATTCAGTTAAACTAGCATAAAGTTCTGTTCTTTACTGTAAAAGTGGCAAATGACTCTGATCTAACTTGAGCTTCAGTTATAATGCTTTTGTCATATTTCAACTTTTTTTTTTGTGGGTTCAGTAATTGTTTTTTTGTGGCATGTGGTCAGCGTTTTGTCATCCACAACACAATGTCCAAGTCAGTCGAAAGCTATTACCAAGAATCAGGGAGGGCGGGAAGAGATAATCTACCAGCAGTATGCATTGTTCTATATGCCAAGAAGGATTTTAGCCGGGTTGTGTGCATGTTAAGGAGTGGTCAAGGATGTAAAACCAATATCTTTAAAGCTGCAATGGCTCAAGCTAGGAAAATGCAGCAATATTGTGAACTCAAGGTAATCTGATTTGTGCTTTCAACTTCTCTCTAATGATGTCAACTGAGTGATGCTTCTATTTTGTGTTTTGACTTTCCACTCTGTTCTATTGATTGTAGTTAGTGTTAGTCTGGCATTAACTAGTCTGGGTGCTGGATCATTAGATGGGTCTGTTGGCAACATTTTCGAATCATAATGGAACCTTTGGGCTAAACTCATATTCCACGTACCTGAATGGAGCAAAGTCTATTGATAAACATGTGTTTCCTCTTTAATGTGTGAAATTTTCAGGATGAGTGTCGGCGGCAAACCTTACTTGCACACTTTGATGAATCTTTGGATCGGAAGGACTGCAAATACGGTTCTAATCCTTGTGACAGTTGTCTCAAAACCTCTTCGTAAAGGTAATCCTTTCAGGTGTCGATTCTCACGATGGTCGACAGGGTACCGACCTACGCATGATCTTGAGGCGCACATTTCTTCTGGTTCCATCATCTGCAATTATTGGAAGACCACATGGTAATGGAGGGGCAAAGGTCCTTAACTAAGGACACGGAACACTTCAGTTGTGATGGTCTTGTCATCTCATGTTTGTCTTTCCTTTTCTCCTGTTGTCATATTCATTGCCCGGAATTAATTATTTTCGTGGGGAGAAAGAAGATGTAGCTCAACATATGAGCCGGAGAGGCATATAGGGGCACGCCGTCCTGTCTTGACTGAGGAAGAAAAAGTTAATTGTTTCAGTTCAGCGAAGATTAACAATGAAATCCAATTATACAAGCACATGTTGCGTTTCTTCTTCTTTCCCGTTCTGAAGTAGTGATGAATGCATATCATGAGGGCATCGAAGTTAGTTTACTTGTAAATTCAATTTTCAAGTAGTATATCTTAAGACTAATCATCAGTTTTCCAACTGTTGACGCTGCCGGCTTTCTGGTCTGCAGGCATTGCATTGGTGGATTGGATTTATTCAAACCACGGACTGGGATCTTAGATCCGCACTCTGCAATAGTTTTTCACACAGAGCACATGGCAATGCATCTATGATTCGACGGTTGGGGATTTAACATGGTTTTATTATGTGTACCTGGGTCAGGCACGGCGTTAGATTCATTTTGACTTGGACGTGTCAACTGCCCAATAATGCTCTCACGTGGTACTTTAACAGCTGCTTCCTTGCATTGCACCTAGTAATGATTACATAAATAAATTCATGAGGGGTTGCGGTCAATGCTTAGGGAAATCCCAAACTTATTGTATTCGATTAATTCCGTAATAAACTTTTTTGACAATTTATCAATTAAGTCTATTTAACCAATTTGATCAGAAATATTTGATGTAGATGTTAGTCGTTATACACGACATAGTTAACTTCGACGTGGATAGTTTTTGTATAATGTTTTAATAATTTTTTTTGCATTTTTTGCATTTTTGCATTTTATTCTTTTTCCTTTGGCTTTTTCATTTAATTGAGGGCAGCAATAGTCGCTAGTCAACTCTCACCCATCTAGGCATTCATGGCCCTTGCCCAGACCAATGAGGGCCGTGCTCCCTTGCTTTGGCTAGTGAGGGCATCAAGTGAGGGGCCCTTGCCTATGGCCAGTGACTCTTGCTGGCCTTTGATTAAAAAAAGCCAAAAAAAAATTGCAAAATATTCAAAAAAATTTATCAAAATGTTATTTAAAAATGTCCATGTCAACACTAGTCGTGCCATATAGGATATTTGACACTCATTTCAGTGATTTCTTATCAAAATTAGTTAAATAGACCGAATTACAAAATATGAAAATGATTAAAGACTGAATTGACACAAACGTAATAAGTTTACAGTTTTTTTCATAATTATTCCTTGAGTGCTTTTTACTCAAGAGGGTGGTTGAAATCAGCACGGCTTTGCTGACGGCACAGCATCGCCCGAGCAAGGTGAGGCAAGTTGTGCCCTACTTGGCTCAGAAGAAGGTAATTCAGATATTGCTCCTCTTTTCGAGTCGAGGACAAAATTGTTTCCTCTGAATGTTAGTATGCGCACGGCTCAATCGAAAGTGACTCGTTTTAGAAGTATATATTGCATTGTGGGGGTGATTCTCTTCGGCCAAAAAGAAGAAAGAAGAAAAGGCTGGGGGCATGCCTCATTATTGTCTGGGGACCCCGGGAGAGCAGAGCCTGTACTGTGAAAAAGATGTCCAAGTGGAGGCAAAATAAAATTTCGGAAGCTTGTAAGATTGCAGTAACTGCAGGTCAGATTGGATGGGATTTTGGAGAAAAGAGCTGATGTTGCATGGATCAAAATAGAATAAAAGAGACATAAATAAATAAATAAATAATCCTGAAGGCATCCAATTTCAACCGGCGAAAATCTCTAGTTTTGGGGGGTGGTTTCAGGTTCAGTCCAGGTTCTACCTCAAATCCAGCCGTCGCAATCGGTTCTTTAATTTTTGGAAAGATTAATTTTGAGGTTATGGGTTATATGTAATAAGGGGCGATGGGTTCCGCTTGCATTCTTAATTGAATAATTGCAGTGAATCATCATCTCTAAGAATTACGATCTGCTGCTACCAACCTACTGACGACAACTCATATTTAGTTACACGAAAAATATGAAACATTAACAATGTAAAAGTCTCCGTCATAGATATTGTCAAAAATGAAAATTCAGACTAGCGATTCTAAATTATGCACTCATCATCAAACATCGTGAAATATCATAGAATCACGTGAAAATATAAAACAAGAAAATGCAAAAATTTATATCTGGAACCTAGAACCTATTTATTGGAACCTGAAACATATCATGAATACCCTCAAACATGATATTCTCGGTTCTGCCTTATAATCATGCTCACCCTTGATATTCAATGGCTATAACTCAACCAGAACATCCTATAGTGACTTCAAGGGATGATCAATGGTAATCCGCCGTCTCCACCCTTTCATGCTTATTAAAGAACACGAACTTAGTTGTTCTAGTTCAGGAATCTGAGATGGTCCCCTCATCCTTCTAAAGAGGACCCTGGTAGCGGTAGCTAGGACACACCATCTGGTTTTTGTTATGTTTCTCGAGTCCTGGACCATGGCTGGAGTCCTGGACCATGGCCACATGCTGTGCGTGGTACGTTGCGCATGATGTAAGAGAGATCAAAATGACATAAGGTGACTGAGGTCCCCGAAGAGAAGAAAACAAGTTTAATGGTGACTTTGATGCAGCAAGAAACGCCAGTTCTAATCAGACTGCCTGTCATGGGGCATTCCTGGTTTGCACCTTTTCCTAGGCTCATAGCATGCCTGTTTATGCATTCTTCATCCCGAAATCTTGTCGAGGGTCGTGCTCACATGGTCATGTTGTCGACTATAAATGAATGACGAGATAAAATGATTGGCCCCAAGAAATTTCCACGAACCTTGAAAATTGTCCCCACCCCACACGCCGCCGCCCGCACCCCTTCCCCCCACCACACCCAAAAAAAAAAAAAAAACAAAAAAAGTAGTATATATCGACAATGCAGAATCAATTGAAAAATTAGCAAAAAGCCCAAAATCAATTGCAATTATATCAATTCATTCTTCTTTTTTTTTTTTGCATCAATGGAATCATAAGCATTTTGTATTTGTGTCCATTCATTCCTTTCGGCTAATTTTGACGGGAAACCACTAACATGAATGCTAGCTATTCTATATGGTGCAACCGACTCTAATGTGAATAGTTTATAATAATCTTTTAATATATATTTTTTATTTATTTTGTCTCTAGTTATGGTCGGTGAGGGCTATCGGCACCGATGAAGGCATCGCAGCCACAAGGCATCGCAACATCTGGATTAACATATTTCGCTTTGGCCCATCTCACACCGAGCCTCACAATTTTGTTCTTTGGCGTATAGGTGGGCATCTTCACATGCAGTCCTCTATCATGGAGTGCTCCCACCTAAGCATGCTTAATTCGGAGTTCTAAAACTAAGCATTACATTATGTCAAAAGGCGCCTCCATCACCTAGTTTATCACATATATATTGCAAAATCGCTCCCTCCTATTTTGTGCACGGTTTGATTCATTCCTACTCCTTTCGCCATATTAAAAGTCTGCCAAGAGCTGTTCTTTATCCAAACCCTCTAGCCGCAGCTACCACTCTCCTCGCTCATCGTACCAAGTCATTATAGCCAACCTCGCCCAAAATTGAGCAAGGGCCAGCGTTCGGAGAGGGCATCCCAGCCCTCGCTCACGATCGACGAGGGCTCGACGACACTCACCAGTCACTTTAAAATGGAAAAAAACAAAGAAATATAAATAAAATTTCAAAAAAAAAGCCTAAATTATTATTAAAAATTATCCACGTCGTGCAGAGCATGTCACATAGGATTTTCGACGAGATGTCCACATCAGCGATTTTCGGCCCAAATTGATCAGGTCGAATGGTTCAAATGCAAAAAATTTAGGATTCAGTTGATAAAAAAAATTGAATTAAATTGGCACAATTATAATATATTTAGATTTTTTTTATAATTTTCTCGAAATCAATCGAGGCATCGAATCACCGAACCGATAGGCGAGGAAATTTCACAGGATAACTCCACATCGTAATCGGGGTCGCACACGAAATCATTTGAAATTGGACATTGGCATTCGGAAAAGCACGTGGCCTAAGCAGATTAGGTACCTTACCCCTAGCAAATCCTAATGTCCGAGCTCGGTTAGTGCCGAGTCCAACGTTGCTGATTCACATGTAACTACCGAAGACTCGAATAGGCTTTTCAATTATGGTCAACGGCGGGGGTTTTGTCTACGTTTCATGCATGCCCGGCGGCGGCGATTCGTCCTATAGCGCGAAATAGTTAAATAAAAAAGACCAAAAAAAAGAAAAGCAAACACGTGAATTGTGCTCGACGTCTCCAATTCCAACTCCATAACCTCCTTTTCCGGAGGTGCCCCCTAGAGTCAAACATTTAGTCTTTCTTACTTCTTTGACCGCCGGTGAAAAGATTGTTTAAGTGACTAGAAAAAAAAATCCAATCCGAAAGCTTAAATTAACATGTATATGAAGGTTTCGTGAATATAAAGAATAATTACATGCAATGCGAGATAATACTTCAACGCCCTCTCTTCTCAAGTACAAGTCGGATTACGGCTTGCGGCTCGTGAAACCTCTGTACGTTCACAAAAGGATAGTTCGGCTTTAATACCGCGTTAGAAAGTAAGCTCAAGCTAATAAGTGGATTGAGACCAATATTTATTTATGATTCCTTGTCAAGTAATGCGTGACGATACTTCAACAAAATAAGAAAAAAAAACGAAACTAATGCTCCATTTTCTAGGAAAATATTATCCACATCATTTATTTTTATCTTAAAAAGGAGGAAGTCGCCGCAAGTCCCTAAATTATTGTGAAATGTGCAATCAAGTCCACAATTTTTTTTTTTTTGTGATTGGACCATATGTTCTTAAATCTCTATCGTGATGAGGTGGGTAAGAAACGACACATCAGCTTCAACGTGATGTTCCGACAAATTGTTAGCCGGAAATTAACATGCCTTGTCCTAAATTTCCAACCTACCAAAGCAAAGGCAAGAATAGTAATAATTAATAATTAATTCCATTATTTTTTTTTTTGGGTCGAAATTTCCATTAAGATTTAGAAAGCGGGAACTTTTTTTCTTGACACTTTCTAACAGGACAAAAAAGGACACCAGTAACGGGCAAAAAGGAGATACCTACCTTTCCTCCAATTTAAACAGGCTTGGCTTAACCCACAAGACTGACACGTGGCGCTCGGACATTGCTCTCCGACTCTCCCTTAAAAAAAAAAAAAAAAAACTTCTTGACAGCAAAGGTCGTTGTCTCTTCCTCTCGGATTTTAATGCTCGAAACCAGTCACTCTCTCTCTGTCTCTCTCTCCTCTTCCTTTGGACACCAATTCCATTAATTTTTATTTTTATTTTTAAGTTTTTCCATCATTTTTAATAACTCGAAGCTCGAACTCCTCACATTATCTCTCCTTTCTTCTTCTTCGTCTCGCCAGATCTCTCTCTCTCTCTCTGTCATTGGCGTCAAGTTCGCCGGACACTTCCGTAGCCGGAGATGGCGGCTCTCGGCGTTTCCCTGTTCCACGCGCATATCCCGCCGGCAATGCCGGCTCAGATCTAGTGTCGATGACTTGATGCGTGACTCTGTGGTGCTAGTTGTCATCCTTGCCCCCATTCAGCGGAAGGTCAGTGTAAATCTTGAGTCCGTGTGCAAATTTGTGATTTTGTTCTTCTTGGTTGCGCTACTGTTCTGTTTATGGGCGAATCTCGCGGGTCAATTAGAGTTTGGACTTGGCAGGCGAGGTAGTGAGGTCGTGTTTTACGGGCAATGGAGCTTTAGGAGTTTGGGAGATGGTTTGTGATTATAAATCGTGTTTCGGTGAGTTAAAAGTACGATGCTTGGTGTTGGTTTGGCTAATGCGCAAATGTGGTTGTTGGGTCGATTCTTGGCAAATGTGAGATTACAATTATCCGAGCAGTGAGTGCTCAAATGCTTGCAGATAGGAAAATAGGGCTATTGAAATCAGGATAGTACACACTGGGTCTCGCATTAATTTTGTCTGGCAAATGGTAAAATGCACTAGTCTAGCATTTTCATCATCCACTCCGCAATGCAAGCTTCTGTCGAGTTTGCAAATTTACTCTGGATGGGGTTGTTCTGGGTCTTCCTGTTCTCCTCCTTTTGTAGGTAATTTTCTTTCTGTTCTTTTTAGATACCTGGAATTGAGGGATGGAGGTGGAGAAAAGACGGTCAAAGGGAGGGTTCCTACAGTTTTTTGACTGGAACAGCAAGTCCAGGAAGAAGCTTTTCTCGAACGGTCCCGATATACCTGGTCCTGGTACAACGTGCATCGTCTTTTTATCAATTTTATTAGTCACGCCTGCGCATTGCTGGCATATGAAAGTTTTCAGGTGGAGATGGCTCATATGGTGCTATTAACGTGCTCTGTTCCTCATTATAGATGGAGGTAAGCACGAAACGGATGATGCAGAGATCTTGGCAAAGTCAAGGCTTCAGATGGTGGGAGTTCTTTTGACCCTACTGTCGTCAAAATCCTTTTTAGTTGTGTATGAGTTCCATCTATTTGACTTGCACCATTTCTTGCCTTATTATAGAATGTCATTGATGAGAATGGAGTTAGTTCAACTAAAAGCAGAAGTAGTGAGTGGAATTGTGCTGCTTCAGAGACCAGCAGTGAAGGATGTGAAAATAGAGCCCCTGGAGTAGTGGCTCGACTTATGGGTTTGGATTCATTGCCAAAGTCAAATGGACCCGAGTCCTCCACCTTGTGTTCTGAATTTCATCAAGTCAAAGCTTCTCCTTACAGTAATGGCACCTATGATCTGCAAGGTAGATGTGATCCGATTGATTACCCCAGCAGTTCTAGTAGACTGGGTAGGTTCTCCTCACGTACTGCAGAAGCAAAGCTCTTAAAGGCGCAGAACCGACCGATAGAGAGATTTCAGTCCGAAATACTACCTCCGAAATCAGCTAAACCTATTTCCATTACCCATCATAGGCTGTTATCTCCAATTAAAGGTCCCGGATTCATTCCGGCCAAGAATGCTGCCTATGTTATGGAGGCAGCCGCAAAGATTATTGAAGCTAGTCCCCGGGTTGTCAGAAGCAAAGCATCATCAATGTTTCAGCATCAGTTCCTTTAAGAATACATGATCTAAAAGTGAAGTTAGAATCTGCCTATGAGGCATCAAGGCAGCAGAAAGCCAGTAATTCTGGCAGTGTCAAGAATGTGAAAGGAAATTTCAATGAGAAAAGCTACAGAATACCACAAGATACACAGCCGTCCAGGACTGCCATGGTATTGGGGAAGGTTAGTCCTGGAAATTGGAGATTAAAGGGAAAATCTTCTTCCCTTGCTGAGCAAGGGAAAGTAAATGTATCAAACAAGAGGGCCAAAGAGTCAGCTCAATAAGAAAAATCTTACGGTTGAGAAAGAGCAGAGTGGGGAAAACTCGAGCCAAATTTCCAATGGCCTGCCGCGGTTGCAGAAGAGTTCACAACGAAAAACTTCCACAAGCCGGACAAACATTGCGCTCAAGCAAAATAACCAGAAGCAGAATTCCCTGAGTGACAGACAGGGTTCAGTTTCGAGGGCTTCACACTCCAAGCAACCAACCGGAAGAACTCAGCCAGTAAATGGTTCGATTGGATCATCTAAGACTGCAAGCAAGATTGCTGTGAAGGCTGAAACTGGTTCCACAACAAAATCGGCTACAAATATTTCCAAGGAGCTCAAATCATCTAGATTCAAGACTCCCGCCCACAAAATAAATTCTGCAAATTCAGTTGTCAATTCAAATCGAACTGTCACCACCAATGTTCTCATCAACAGTGATGGTATGTCTGTCAAGCGAAATACTGTCATTGATGGATGCGGAAATCCGGGTGCGGATAGCAACAAAAACAACATGGATGTTATTTCATTTACCTTCTCTTCTCCGATAAAGAGATGCTCTCAAGAACCTCGTGCCTACACCAGAATGCACGAGAATGGTAACTTTGATCGTTCTTCTAGTGGCAACAATGGACCATTGGATTGTAAAGATTCCAGTTCGTCATCTCCAGTTGGAAGTATATCTGATGGAAATTTTTTGAGTGTTCTCTTGGAACAGAAGCTTAGAGAACTAACTGACAGAATAGACTTGTCCAATTGTGACATTTCCATGGAAAAGAGTTTGTCTGTGCCTAAAATTAGCAACCAAGAATCAGTGGGCACACTCAACAGTGTAAGCTCAGTGATAACTGAAAGTGAGGAAAGCTTTCAACAAGGGTTAGATGAGGTTGTGAGCAGTCCTGTTGTTTCTGCCTGTACTTCATCTGATGGTCCTGCAATTAACTCAAAGCAAGAGTGCCAGGTCTGTTGCTTTTTCTGAAGTACTTACTTGGTTCAGTTGTGTCCCACAATCTAGGCATTAAACAAATAGTCTTGGCGACTTTGGTGCAATGATGGAATTTAATGACCTTGAATATATAGTTCAGGCGAGTTTTCTTTCACTCCATTTCCAGATTCTATACATAATATATATATATATATATATATATATATATATATATATATATATATATATATATATTGAAACTTTGATGTGCTGCTCGTAATAAATGTGGCGTGAAAGCAAAAGCAAATAAACAAATGATTGAGGACTGTATGTATCTAACTATGTTTAATTCTTTCAAAGGTGGAAAGGGTTGGAAATGGACACTCTTCCCTTTGCCATTTCTTTGACTCTTAGGTGCACTCTCGTAATTATCTTCTGTGTTTGTTAGCCAGCCATGTCAAACCAAATAGACTTTCTCGTGTGGAATCCTTAGTTTATGTTTTACTTTTGACTAAATCTTAAAGTTTTTAGAGTTCTTCATCGGCAAAACTAGCTTGTGCCTAGTTCTTGATCTTTTCTTCTGTATTAGCCTTCAATCTACAAAGAAGTATAGATTTCAGTCATTGCCTATTGATCTAAAACTACAATCTGTTATTCTGGACATGCCCTTACCACAGTTTGAAAGAAGCAATATCATGGATGAGTCTAAATAAGAAATGCAATAGTATTTTTTATTCTTGTACCTCCAATGGATGGTAATTGTTGGGAACACTTATTGCCATGCTTAAATTATCTTGATATCATAAAGGGTGCGGATTCAGAAGAAATAGAAGAGTGCAGCAGTAGTGCCACCAGCTATGCTGCTGGAAAAGAAACTGACTATGAACATCCAAGCCCGGTTTCAACTCTTGAATCCTCATTTATGAGTGAAAGTTGCACAGATAGCGTGATCACGTACAGTGGTAAGAGTACTTCCTTCTTTTGCATGAGCACTGTCATTTGCATGATTTAGAATGCTATTCAGACACATGCTTCAGAAATTAATTGGGAGCATTGTTTGACTTGAACATGTGAGTTGCCCAGTGCATAAAAAAAACTGGAACAGGTTGCAAAATAACATGGCACATGGAAACTAGTAGAATTTTGGTTGTTCTATACACAAAACTGATGAGAGGGTAAAATGTAGTAAGGGGGCTGTTGCTATGAGACTGGAGCATATTTATTATCAGCAAATTGCAAACTTGTATGAATGACCATTTTCAGTAAGAATGACAATTAAAACATCCCTTTTGTAAATCTCAGGCAACAAAGATTACTCATCCAGTCAAGCCCCTGAGGTGTTGGACTGGCTTTCCCAAAGAGAATTTCCAACCATGGAATTTGAGGACGAACTATCCTGCTCGACCTCTTCTTCTATGACAGCAGATGCGAGGACAAAGTGGGCAACAAGAAAAGAATCCCATTCATTGTATGCGGGTGGTTTGAGAAGTTGGGAAGTTAAATATGTGGAAGAAATAGTTGGGAATGCAAAGCTGAGGTTGGAACATTTTGGGACAGCGAGCCCAAGCTCATATGCAATGGTCTCTTCAATAAATTGGAGAACCGAGTAGATAGAATGGATAGACATGACGAGCACTCGAGGCTAAGGCGCAAACTTTTGTTGATTGTGCGAGTGAATGTCTGGAGTTACGATGTCGCGTCATTGTCAATGGAACCTGCGAAGCATGGGCTAAGTGGCATGCATTGTTCCGAAGAAAGCGCTGGTTGGCAGAGGATGTCTACAAGGAAATCGCGGGTCGGAAAACCATTGGAGATATGATGGTGGACGAGCTTGTGAACCAGGACATGAGCACTCAGCTGGGGAAGTGGGTTGAATTCAATGTTGAAGTGTTTGAAGAAGGTGTCGAGATTGGAAATAGGATACTAACCACGTTGATTGATGAATTGGTCGCCGAATTCTGATGCAACCATCAAGAGATACTTAAGTTATACTAAGCATCAATTGCCTCATCCTCTGGTTCTGTACCTTTGTAGTTGGGAAGGGGAAAATTAGGAGGGAAGATTCTACAGAAATAATTTCATTATGACAAGGGAGAAGCTTCCTGAGGTTAATGATATTCCCTCTGTCATGTCATGTGAAGATGTCTTGTCTCATTCAAAATTCACAAACAGGCAAAAGCTTCTTATTTTACTGCAGGCTTCTTGTATGCACCGTCCATTCTGATGTTGTGAGTAAAAAATACTGCATAGTCTAGTCTTGTGCCCTTGGCATCTTGTCTCAGTTTTCTTCCTGGACTTCAATTCACTTTCCCCTTGATGCTTTCACATGGTGCATCAGTTTGGCCCAATCGTAGGATTTTTGTTAGATGTTGTTGAAGTGGTTCTGATGCATCTCCATCGTTAGTCAGGTTCACCTTACTGTTGTGCATCAAGTCCTTTTCACTCGATCCAGCTCGCAGAATTATCTATCGATAGTGCTCTTGAAGCATGCGACTTTCACGGGACCGACACTTGAGATCGTGACCACACGGCACTTAGGCTTTGATCAGAAGACTCGTACAGGCCCTTATTTGAGGCACCTAAGCTCAGCCTTCAGACTTGAATTATGTTCAACTCCTCACTTGGCCCAATTCTTGTAATTTTGCTGAACGATGCATAATACCAAGTTCTGAGGTGTGTAACTTTCGCGGCGACGACGTATCGCTCACCATCCTTTCCTGAGAGGTTCAGTCGAGTCCATTTCTTGCTCCATTTTGTTTACATACTTTAGAAGCCATCAACTAATCTCCGGCCATGCTACTTCATCCTACTCGATTTGGTCTTCAACTGCTCAGCGCAACCCGTCACTGAAAGCTCTATTTTCCATGGAAGCAAAACTGGGTTGCAATGGTTGCTTTCTGATGGTGCAGAGACAGGCACTCAAACAAGGTAGGAGGAGAAAAGAGATCAAGCTGAGAATTGGATTGTGTCAGGGATCTGCACCCGAGCAAGTTGTGGAACTTCCACATTTACCATTTAAGGTTGCATTTATTCAGTAAAAAAATAAATGATTTGAAAAATAAAATGAGTTATTATCGCTCATAAAAAGGAACAGATGAACAAAAAATTCTTTTTGTCGATAATAAAATAAATTTTATTAACTTATAATTTCGAGCGACGTAGTCAATTTTTAGGGATTTTTTTTTTCGTCAAGCCATTTATTTTCCCCAAAATGATCGTGTCTTTGGCTGCCTCTACTTTGTGCACCACGACATCAGCTAAACATGATCCTTCTGCACTATACCCATTTGAAAAGTAATAACGCTAGATCGGAAAAAGAATAATTACCACATTTTGACATTGACAGTTCATAACCATCCAATAGTATCCATGTTTTTTTCGTGACCCCAGGGAGATCGTAGGGTGGACCAAAATTGGTTCCTATAGCTACTAAAGGCTGACCACTCTATAGAATCTAATCTATGCATGCCCATCCTAAGGAGATTCTACTCAGCATAGGTAGGATAAAAAGCTGCCTCCCACATTCTCGTGGCTGCTTATTGGTCCATTGTGATTTTGTTAGGTCTACTTAATTCAAAAAAATTCAGTTTTTTAAAATTTTGACGCTACATGTTTGTTTCTTGAAAAAGTATAAAAATGAGTTGTTCGGGATACTGTTAACAAAAAAAAAATGTTAGAATTTGGCATTTTCGTTAGAAGGGCATTGCTCTTGGAGAGACCAATCTCTCATGTAGGAGCAATCATGATCCAAATTCAATCTTGTTCTGACATAACTCTTTACGTGCAGCTTCGTATTGTGATGTTTTCGAGTTGAAGTAACGGCGAAAACGAATCGGACTGTGCTGGATAGAATAGGAGCATTCATGTCGCATGTTAAGGAAAAAAAAAAAGAAGATCACTAGTGCTTCCACCTTGGACTCCTCAAGACTATGTCTCGATATTTCTTCAAAGTGCATCGTGAAAAGTTATCGCCAAGCATGGTAAATTAATTAGGTCTTAAAAAAAATCTCGTGCAGCCACCTTGTCGAGCGAGTGGCATACCCAGAAAAGAAAGATCTAGAATTGAGTTGTATAGTATCGACAGAAGTAACCCTAACTTGATATCGGGTGAGAAAATCCAACCCAAAAACTTAAGCTTATAGGTGAAGAGAAACC
This sequence comes from Psidium friedrichsthalianum, assembly GCA_019149425.1. Lineage (NCBI taxonomy): Eukaryota > Viridiplantae > Streptophyta > Magnoliopsida > Myrtales > Myrtaceae > Psidium > Psidium friedrichsthalianum. Next base: position 22,834 of record JAGVVM010002426.1, read on the forward strand.
ACATGAATATAAAAAAAAAAAACATATAAAACTTATTTGTAAGGTGATGTGAGACAACGACTACTTCAACACCCTCTCTCACGTGCAAGTCGGAGGTACAATTGCGAATGAAATTTGATTAATGAAGAGCGGAGGTACAATTGCGAAAGAAATAACACTAGTTCTGATATCGTGTTAGAAAATTCAACTCAAAAGCTTGAACTTATAGGTGGAGAGAAATTATATAAATATAAAGAGCGTATGAGACTCGTTGTAAAGCGATGTGGGACAACAATTTCAACAATAAGCTCACGAAGCGGAGACTCAAATCTAGTGACCCCGTTCATCCTATCAAGTAGCCTCCATTTCATCATCATAAAATGCATTCAATCTACTTTTCAACTCCGATTGGAAATCCAAAATTGCAAATCTAGCAGAACCTTTCATAGTCCCTTTTGGTTAGACATTGGGAACAAACTAATGCAATTAAATAGGCCGGAAAACAAATGGGTCACATGCGTCGAGAATCATATGGAGACATCCTTTATTGATTGCTACGCAAGCATACAACTGCGGCATGTGAATGTTTAGGTGAAGAGCAGGAGTGGCCGAGACGACTTTGCGACCCCCATTAGTCAAACCGCCCAATTTCTTTCTCAATCACATTACCTGACATTGCATGTGGATGACCGCTCCCCTCGCCCCCTCACTTTCCGTTGGGCTCGACATCCGGGTCGGGGCCGTGGCCCCGTCCTATTTCTCCGGCCCTCCACGTGTCTTGTGTGGACCCGATCCCGAGTCCTAACGACCAAACAGAGCACACATGATCGACAACGACCATGAGCCCGATCCCGAGTCCGAACAAGGATTTGCACAGTCTCGCATCATACACCTCGGGCATACAGGCAGACCAATTCGAAGTCCCTATCAAATAGACAGGATCTGGGAATGATAAGAGTAAACAATGCCGATCAATATAAGGAAACCTGAAACCGACCCTCTTATAACTGGTTTCAATTTTTTGAAACTTGAAACCTACCCTGTTTGTTTTGGAATCTATCTTGAAACCTACCATGTTTTTTTTTTGTCTGGTTACGAAATCAAATCTACCCGAGAACCTATTTTTATTTTGTTTTTTATTTAATTTTTTTAGCATAATAATATGAGTAGTAATGAAATGATTCAAAATCAAAGATGAATAATAAAATCCATTATCTGCCAAAAGCAACAACTCCTAATATAAGCAATAGAAATTACAATCCACCAAAAATAGATTATGTGAGGTGAACATGGTTAGTTTTTTTTTTTTTCCTTTAACAGTAGTTTAAAACTGGTTTCAAAATCGGTTTGGTTCCCAGGTCCTTGGAACCGAGAATCGGTCCAATTCCAATCGATTCTCAAAATTTAGAATTGGGTTTGAACGGGAATCGATTTCTAAACCTATTTTTCGGGTGATTCGATCCAAATTTTAGACTCAATTCAATGCACACCCCTACATACTACGTTCACTTTGACTTTACCGTAGATTACCAAATAAAAAAAATTTAAAAAAAAAAAGCAAGAGCTCGTGGTGATTCGCTTGACGAGTCTGCCACGTGTCAGGATCACGTTGGGGAGTGGGAAGTTTCTCCTGTGGAAAGCAAAGTAGGGTTGCCCTCTAGCATTCGGCTTTATCGGAATCAGAGAAGCTGGAAAAAAGAAATGAATACAATTTTTTTTAATAATGATTAATCAGAGGTCATGTATGCAATCAGTAGTTAGCTGATGCAAAGATTAATTTAATTATAAAATTACATTAAAACGAGTTTCTAAGATCGCTGATTAAATGCATATTCAGGAAGAATTTTTTTTAATATATGATTTTATATTGTTTTAGCACACTTGCTAATAAAATGAATTAATTATTTGATTAATCAAACGGGGTTGGAGAACCCCATGTCACTGTGGCAGCTACCCAAAAGTTAAGGATCCTATGAAGGAGGGGGCTGTGATTGGGTACATTCAGTTCTAGGTGATCCCCAGCCCTAAAAATCGGTATAAAAACACCTCAAGTGTCAATATTTGTGTACGACATTCACTTTGAAACTAATATTTTTTTGGGTTACTCAAGTAGAAAATCAAAGAAAAACAATCATTTAGTGCTAACAGTGAGAAATTTCGAATACCTCATCAGAGTTGGCACTTAAATAATCATTTTAAAAAAATTGACACTTAAGTAATCTAAAGAACGATCATTTTAGTGTCAAATCGAAGAAAAATGATCACTTTAGTGCCAATAGCAAAAAATTCTGGTGACCTTACTAGAGTGAATGCTTAAATAAACATTTTTTAAAAAAAATTGGCATTTAAGTAATAAAAAAAAGTTATTGATACCAAAGCAAACACTCTACATAAATATTAGTACTTCAAGTGTCTTTTTTTCCTTAAAAATCAGTGGCCCTTAATTAAATAATATATTTACAATACTAATTCTAAAAATATACTCCTACCCTTTTTTGAAACATTGTGAGACTATCTTGTGATTTCATGCATAGTTTGATGCTTTGAGTAGCAGCTTAATTATTCCTTCTTTTCAACATGTATACCTAAAATTTCTTTTTATCTGGTGTAAGCAACAAGATCAAAATTGTAGATGAAAAAAAAAGATTTAAGTTACTATGCTTTGAAAATTATTTTGAGTAGGACGCGATTTTTTCTCGCATTGTAAATAAATGAAAAGGATAATCAACTCATACAAAGCATGGGCACAAAACTAATATTTTCTAGTCAGAAAAACTAAATACATATATCTAAATCTATTATAATCTCCAATTGTAAAAATTCGACACATTTGTAATAATAAATCACATCATAATAAAATTTTATTTCGGTTTATGTCTGAATGTAATTATAAGCATACAACATAGCTAATATATACTCGTTGTGATTGATATTGACATTCGACCTTAAAACATAAAATAGAATTTTTACCTCATCAAATAGTGTGATATACCTGTTAACATTGTTTGGCTAAGACAGAGTGAAATTGTCAAGTTAGGTCACTCTCCTTAAGATGCATTTTAATGACCATCCTAAACCTTACTAACAACGGCAATGCCGTCCAGTAGCCTGACTTTTGATTTTGTTATTTTGAGTGAGATTTGGTGTGTGCAGTTAGTTATTATTCTTGGATTTCGAAAATTCCTCTATAACTCGTTGAATTTCAAGAAAAGTCTCTTTTTTTTTATCTTGATTTGACCTTATCGCGACTGGTTAGTAAACTTCAGTTCAAGCGAGAATTAAGGCCGAACTCAAGTTGCAAATCCGTTATCGTCTAATCGAGCATGCGACAAATAAGGAGTTATCATTAATGATGCAGAATTTTTCTGCTTACCACGTGTGCTGTACATATACAACAAGCATGAAAAGTTTAAATGGGTATCTTCCATTCTTTAGCTAGATGGAGAAATCATTACGGGAAAACAAAAAGAATATCCATGCGGGGAACCAGGACACGTGGGAGGGACCTAGTGGGGGCGGTGCAGGGAAGTACAGTGGGCCGACGTTACACAGTAGCACAGCCCAGGAACGTGCGTCCTCCTCCTCGCTCTCTGTGCTGTTTGTATGTCTCTCTGCGTCCACCGCCCCTTTCCCGTTTCCCCACCGGCACTCTCTCCTCGCTCTCTTCTATCCATGCTGCCTTTTCCTTTTTTCTCTTCTCTTAAAAAGAAAACATTTTTTTTTATTTTTTGAGAATTATATTCGTGGCACAAAACCCTTTTATCTATTATAATGATTTCTAAATTATGTCTTTTTTTTTTTGTGTTCAAAAGATTTCTAAATTAAATTAATCAGTAAGAAAAACTACAATTTTCAATGCGCCAAATGCCCTCATATTCTCCACATCAATATCTTAAAAATCGAATGGCTCGAAACAAAATATACTGAACAAGTGTCTCAGAAACACTTGTTAACAATCAATTTTGTCACGGACAGGACTCGAACTCTTCTATGTTTTCCTCAAAATGCCCTCCTCAATGGAGCTAGGGCTCGCATTCGACTTTAGCTAGTTTGTTTACTTTGCCTACCAATTTAGTAAGCAAAAATAAAGGCCATTAAAATGTTCTGGCGAGGGCAAGGGTCTTTTCGTAAATTCAAGTGGGCGCCGTGTGGTAGTGAATTAAATTACCCACAAGTTGAAGGGCCATTCCATGCAAACCAATAGAAAATGGACGAAGTCGATACACACGTCACTTTTTCTTGGAGGGGCGGTAATGGGACGCGATTTGGATTTTGGAAAGTCAAATAATTATAAATTCAGGGGGTGAATTTGTTAATTTATTTGGGGGTGATTCCGAAACTTGCTCCATACACATCTTGTGTAAAAAGGTTAATTTCACGTGCTTGTGGATTTTCCTTTTCTTTTGTCATATGTACATTAACTAGTTATTTAAATTAACATATGCTCCTTTATCCCCAAAAAAAGAAGAAGCTCAATTTGGGTATTTCTTCTTCTTCTTCTCTTCTTTTTTATGGATATTGCTTGGCTTGTCATCCCCTAAAGTTGGATGGTAGGACGGTCGACTAATGGCCACAAATCTCCTTAGTTGAAATCTAATCACTTGCTGATTTGTTTCATCATTTTACTCCCCATTTATTTTTTTTCTTTTTTTTTTTTCGTGTTTTTGTTGTAAGCTAAAATTAAAAGACAAAGTATACAAGATAATTACATTTCTATTTTTTAGTTATTAATAATTGAGAAAAGCTAAAATGATGGTTCGTGAAAGTGATGGACCCACCTGTATTACATATTAGCGTGACATGCTTATCAGCTAAAAGTCCATTTTCTGACGTATACATATCACATATCGCGGGATATACTTATTGGCCAAAAGTCTACATTTGATATGCATCATTCAAGTTGCATTAATGACGATATTGTTACCCAAGTAAAGTTCTTAATAATTTTTTTCATAATTATGGAACAATATCCACTGTAATCTTTTTATTTGGCCAGATAATAATATCCATTAGCTTACAAGTTGCAACTTATTAATTGAATACTATTAATTGGATATGTTTTATTAGAACTTGATTTTGTCTTCTAATTTTAGCTTGCAATAAAAACACATAAAAGTAAAAAAAAATGGAAATGAGAAGTCAAGATGATGTAACCATATCAGCAAGTGATTTGGTTGTCAACTAACGAGATTTGCGGCCATTAGCTAATTGTCCACGGTCCGACTTTGGGAGACGATCAGCTTAGGTAGATCCCATTTTTTTTAAATTATTAATATAGATGGCGTATATGATATTGAGATAGTATTGACAAAGAAAGATGTAACAAGGTGGGGTTTAATCACTGAAAGCATGCAGTTAATGATTGATGTGAATATGATTGGTAAGTTAATTTGAATTAAAGAAAAATAAAAGGTAGAATATGTTAAGTCATTTTTTTTAAAACTGTATGACCTACGTAACATAATAATCATCGGTAATTTAGAACAAATGATGAACCTCATCTATTGTGCATTCTGATCAATCTTATGTACTAATTTGCTAGAAAACATTTTCTATAGATCATGGATGAAAAAAGTACGGCATTATCAACAATGTGCATGCATGCATGCATTGCATTTATTACAAAAATAATTAGGGAACTTCCCCACCAAAACAATGTATCAACGCATTGCAAATCAGATCATGGATGAAATTATTCGTATAATTTATTTCATTTATTTTTGTTCTTACACGAGAAAGTCAACCCGGATATATCATTTCTGGATGGCAAAAAATGTACCAAACTTCGGAGGGGCCCCAAAAAAAGGAAAAGACCACCCCCCGCCTCCGGCCAAAAAAAACCACCAAATAACACGAGGGGCCATTCTGGAATTCCACCAATAAAACAAATGGGAGCATCTCGTACGACACCGAGCCAAGGAGAGGGGAGTGGCATGTGGCCGTTAATAATGGTCAATCGGAGGTCATTGGTTAAGCCTCCCCCACATCACTCTATTTTTCGCTTTCCCCACGCAAACGCTTCTGCGCCATTTCAGAAACTCCCATCGTCGTGTCATCACCATCAGCTAGAGAGAGAGAGAGAGAGAGAGAGGGGATGAAACTGGAAAACGAAGCACGCAAAGACCCGAGCCGGAACCCTGATCGCAGCGGGGGCCTGATACTCCCACAAATGTAGACGACGACCGCCTCGAAGAAGCCATCAGTCTTTTTTCGACGACGGCGACGCGACGGACAGCAACTGCTCGACCCCTTAAGTCAGCGCTCCGTGAGCCCCGGAAGGAGCTCCGGGCCCGTAGCGGCGACTCTACAGCGCGCCGAAGGCACCATGCACTTCGTGCTGTCGTAGTCGGCGATGCTGGCGCAGCCCCGCGACTCGAAAAATAAACCACACAACCAAAACCAAAGCCACACCAAAACCAAAACC
>JAGVVM010002427.1:0-40194 GCA_019149425.1 Psidium friedrichsthalianum
GAGAATAATTCCTTCCGGCCAGTCATATGATTGCTGCAACCAGTATCTAGATACCATATGTTGGTGTCTAGAGTGCTCGAGTCATCCTTCTTACATGCTAACACCATGTATTCTTCAGCATCAGTGGTATGTGCATGCTCCGCCTGCTCGTACGTTGCCTTTGCATGGCATTCGGATTTGTAATGTCCAAACTTGTTGCACTTAAAACACTTGACTTTTGATTTGTCACGTGTTTTAAATTTCCCGGTGAAATTGGAATTTCCACCTCTTCCTTGGCCTCCTCCGCGACCTCGACCACCTTGATAGCCTCCTCGATTTGATGGAGCGATACGACTTTGCAAAGCTTGCTCGGGATATGAACCGATGGACTTCTGATTCATTCTTTGCTCATGCGAGCATAATGAACCCATCAACCGCTCTAACGTCATGGTTGATATATCTTGGCCTTCTTCGATTGTCGCAACAACGTAGTCAAATCTTTCAGTCAAAGACCACAAAATTTTTCTACGACTCGTACATCTTGGAGTTCTTCACCATTAACCCTTAATTGGTTGACGATGGTTTGCACACGATCAAAGTATAAAGAGATAGATTCAGAATCATTCATGCGTAAAGACTCAAAATCACCTCGAAGTGTTTGAAGCCGAACTCTTCGAACACGATCGTCGCCCTTGTAGGATTTCTGCAAAATATCCCATGCTGCTTTGGCGGTCTCGACGTTCGATATTTTTTCAAATATCGTCTCCTCCACGGCTTGAAAGATCGCATATAATGCTTTCTGATCTTTCTTTCGGAACTCCACCAACGAATCCTTTTCCTCCTTTCTCAAGGCATTGAATTCTTCGTTATTAGCTACTTCGATGTAGCCATTCTCCACCAGGTTCCACAAATCTTGCGATTTGAACAAAACCTTCATCTGGACGGACCAGTTGTTGAAATTTTTCCCATTCAACTTTGGAAGTTGAAATTGAACGGAATTTGAGGATGCCATAACTTGGCTCTGATACCAAATGTAGGAACCCAATAAAAGGAAGAGGGAATTTTGCGGAAGCTTGGAGGATTTAATTTGGAGAGAATAGTAAAACACAAATGAGAGAGCAATACTACAAAATACCTTTGCCAAGGTTTTACACAAAGAAAATACAAGCTTTGCTCTAAGCTTGTTCTTACAAGAACTCTCAACTCTCTCTATATTTCTTCTCCTCCTTGATATGAAACTTACAAGAAAAAACACACATATTTATAGCCAATTCTATACCTAATTTTGCCAAACTTAAATGTCTTTATTTGACTACACCTAATTTTACCAAACTTAAGCACACCTGAGTTGTCCATTTCTGACAATTAATAGTCAAAGATTGAGGCTTCTTCTTTTTTGACTTTCTTCCAAAATGTATTTTAATATTTTCAATAGTCATGGGTTCATGAAATTTGATTGGGGTTGATCTAAATAATAGACCATGGCATACTTTGTCTGATAAAAAAACTGGCCTTCCGTCGGCCCTCGTCTTAAAACATGCTTATAAATCAAACTTGTGGTCCCATTTTTAAAAAGGGAAGGGGGCGACTTAGCTATATCTATCAGGGTCTGAAAGAGTAGGCCATGCCAATGGTACTGCACCGATTAGGACCAATTGGGAAAGAGAACTATAAGTGTATAGAGATACGAAAGTTGCATTTAATTCATACAGCAAGAGTCATGCCTCTCCCTTTCAATTTTAGAATACCACTATTTCGTGGACTTTGACTACACTAAGGTATAGACATACTATTCTGATGCTAATTGATCTAAAATAGCCTGAGACATGGCAAGAGTAACCCAAAAATAACCCATTTAATATTTTTTAGATTATTAAACTACAAAGATTACTTAAAAGTTGAGATTTTTAGTCCATATAAGCTCTCCATTTTGTGTATTTATGCTCTTTTTAATTGTCAATTCAAATGAAATTGAATCACCATATTGACTCCTCATTTATTTTTTTTGGGGGCAGGACATAGCTCTTTCATTTCACAAATGAAAAGGCTTTTGTCCAATATATATATATATATATATACTTTCGCTTGAATTCAAATTTGCTCCGTTAATCCTCCTTCTAAAATCTCTATTAGTTGTGTGACGGGGCATTTTCATGTCAACAATGAGTTGATGTCGTATGCTTTCGTGGATTTTTTTTCTTTATCCCTGTTCATCATCTTTATTTGTCTTTTTCTCTTTTGTTCCTTGCAATCTCCATTAATGGATGTGCTTGAGCATAGAGCTTGAATCTGGGCCGGCAATTTTGTTGGAGCTTCCTTGCAATATATCACATAGCTTCCTCCTTCCTTATCAAAGTTGCAACTTGTTAATTTCAACTCAATAGTATCTTGGTCAATCATTTCCAATTAAAAAAACTCGTCAAACCTATAAAATTTTCAATCTCAATTTCAACAACTTCAACTCAGTTGGCTCGAACAACCTAGAGCATTGACAGGGACTAAAAGAGAACTCCCTGAGAGCATTAATCTTCCCAGGAAGCTCAAAGAAGCTTGATGAAGTGTGGGTATTGAAATGCCCAAAGCTAGTTGATATTAAAACCTTGTCAATGTTCATTGCCCTATTCGCACAGTCTCACTGGCCACAGCTTCCCCCACGCTCACCCATCGTCACCAAACCTCCGACGCTATGCCATGACCTTAGACAACGTCTCCACAACAGTCGGCAGTCGTTGAAATCATCTCCAGCCATTTCGGTCGAGACCCTATTTTCAATTCCATTTATTGTAGCTTCAAGAAGCCATTTTTATCGGCCACCACCTTCTCTCAACCATCCCCAAAGCTTTGTAGACCCATTCCATGCCCGGATGACAACAAAACAAGCCCAAGCTTTCCCTACAACTACCATTGCAGCAAGGGCGTAGATAGGTTCCTGCACTATGTGCCCTTTGGTCGGCCTTCATTAATGGAGGTCGGCACTAGAAAAAGATGCATGCAACCTCACGTTAAAGGTCATGCGACTCAGATATAAGGTTGCACTACTCAAATCCGAGATCGTGCAATCTACATTTGAGCTCAAGCACCTCCATTAATGGAGGTTGCAAATGTTGAAAAAATTCAATGGGAAATTTTAAATAAGGGCCTAAAGTTCCCTTATTTTCTCAAGAGGACGCAGAATGGATATTGTTTCAAATAAAAGTATGAAGTGACCATAATAATTTCCAATAAAGGTTTCGAGGGGTCATGCAGTTTCAAATAAATGTCTTAAGATTTGGCCAACTGGCGAGGTTAAAGCATTCATCGAGACTAATATAGTCACTTCAGGCCCTTATTTAAAATAAAATTCGTTTTTTTTTTTTGAGAAAGTGAGGATACTTCATGTTCTTATACATAAATTTTTTCAAATTCATTTGCACACATAAGTCAAGTGCGTAACGAAGTTGCACTAGTGAACTAAGTGCATATTTCTTGCTTTTACTATCTATATTGCAAACAAGATGATATTAATAAGCTATCACTTCTCTATTTCCATGCCGCCTGTCTTTCCTATTAATGAGGCTAATGAATGATTTATAACTATAAGGGCAGGTTAATTCACATAAAGGGGAGATCCCCATGTAGTTCTAACAATAACTAAAATAATAAGAAAACATTTGCTCCTTAAAAGAAAAATAAGACGATGAAAAAGAACAAATCTTGACATCAAATCCTACATGGTGATCAACTTTTCAGGAGGTAAATTTAGAATCTAAATTTATACACTAAATTTAAAGGATCTCAATCCAATTTTTTCAGTCGTATGATGATGTGTCATGCTTTAAATTTATGCGTATAAGATGGTTTAAAAACTCTTGATATTTTTCTCAACCCATTAAAAATCGTAATTCAATTTTTAGGGAAACATCCCCAAATAATAAAATAATGGTCAAAATTTTGTAGAGCAAATGGAAAAAAACCAAAAAGATTTTCAAGAAATGCTTCAAATCGTTGGAATTCTACTTACGAGTTACGTAATGAATCTTTTGCATATAAAAATTTATTATGTGCATTTATCTCAGATAATGTAACTTAAATTAATTTGTACCCACAAGAATATGATAATTGCAAAATTTTTTTAGATATTTCAAAAGTTTTTAATGATGTAACTTATACTTTGTCCGGTGTTTATTATCCTACTACGCATTTATTTTTTAATAAAATGTATTAATATTGTTGGATTTTTTTGAAGAAAATAAAAATCATAAGAATTTAGATGATACTATTAGAACAATGAGAACAAAATGGCTACATTATTATGGGAAAATTCTTATTATTTATTTAGTTGCTTTTTTTTATCCACGTTATTAATTAGATGATTTAGGTGATTATTCGAATACGCATTATAAATGTTTATATTTAATTGATGCAAAAAAATATTAAAACTATACAAACAACGGTTAAAAACTTAATAATAGAATTATATAATGAATTTTATAGAACATATAATCTCGGTGATAGTGGATCTTCTCAATTTTTGACTTACAAAGTGGGAACATAGGTAAAATCAATAGATGTACCAACTTCTATTGCATGGGCAAAAAAGGCAAAAGGGAGTAATGTGAAGTAATTTTGAAATAGAGAAATATCTAACCTTTTTTTTTTTTTTGAGTTTGATGAATCTCAAGGGAGCACAAATTTTACAATATTGAATTGGTGGAAGAGGCATTTCACCCAATACCTAAGTCTTGCTCTGATTGCAAAATAAAATTTAGTAACCCATTGTTCAACAGTTATGGTAGAACAAGTATTTAGCATTGGAGGCAATATTTTAGATGAATAACATTCAAGATTAGTTCCCAATTCGGTGAAAACTCAAGTTTGTGTTGATGATTGAACGAAGATACAATATAGACAACAAGAGATAAACCGCAATAATAAAGCAAAATTCTTTGATGACGGAAATACCACCAACACTGGTATTGGAATGAGTAGCGACAATTGAGGATGAGATAAGTATGGAGTTATCAAAGGTAAGAGAATTACATTGACTTTGATTCTTCTATCTCCAAAAAGATATGTAGGCACTTAATGATAATTTATTAAGTTCAAGCTCCCTCCCTCTTATTTTTCCCTAAATTTGATTACAATTTTTATTTGATAATACATTATTTCATAATTTCATAATTCATTATTTTCTGTTATTTCATAATTCATTACTTGATAATTTAATTCAATTTTATCACAAATTTATTACAATTTAAATTTTAAACTCAGAAATTGAAACCGAAATTGAAATCGGTGGTTCCATTTTCAATTTTGAATAGAAACTCGGCCCTATTTCGGCTCAGAATCGCCGGTTCAAAACTAAAACTGAAATCGCCACTTAAGATTCCGATTCTGGTTCCTCTAAATTTTGAATCGAAATCAACGGTTCCAGAGCCGTGGTCATGCCTCGGAGAATTATAAAAAAATGGTTTTAAATTTGTGGTAATTAAATCAATTTATTACTAAACACCCTTTTTTCCAATTGAGTTATATAACTTTTATGTTTGTGCCAATTCAATTCTTCCAAAAAATTTTGACAAGAAATTACTGAGATAGACGTCAGTTGTCCTACATAGAGCAGCCGGTGTTGACGTGAATAATTGTTAATAAGATTTTATTTTTTTGAACATAAAATAAACAGTACCTCCTTCAACAAGTAAGGGAAATAGGTTTGGTTATAACTTTTTTTGGTACAATTACAATTCCCCGTTCCCCATAGACAAGGACGGCATAAATGGTAGCTCCTTCGACATGTTCTTTGGAGAAGGGACACAATACGTCTCTGATACCCATACAACGCACAGATTTCACATATCCCTCGCGTGTTGATGTCCATTTATTTTTTCATCCATTTGTGAAATTTTTTTTTACGGGAGTAATATTTTTGGGACTTCCCCCCATTTGATTCGCCAAATATAACTTGGTCATCAAAAAATTTATTCATAAAATTAGGAAAGTGAGTTTCTAAATCTAAATAGGTAAAAAACACTTTCTAAAATTACTTATCTCAATTTTTTAAATATTTTATTTTATTTATTATGTATTTTATTTTTATATTAATTTTTCATTTTTCTATTTGTTTTGCCGAATAGAGCGCTTTGTCAACAGGCTATGACCGGCCACACGAGGTCAAGCCTCGCCATATCCGGCGAGTGTGATCGCTTTGCTGGCTGTCGTCGAGGTTCAGCAACTGGCGGAGCAAGAAGAAAAAAAATAATTAAAAAAAGAAGAAAAAACATTGGATTTATCTAATAGTTTAGTCTAAAAAATACTGGTTTCACGCTCGACCCAGATCAAAGGGATGAACCTTCTTCTGCCCTTGACTTGAAATACGCATCTCTATGACCTCGAGGGACCATCGTCGAAAGGTAAAAAATCAGGGTGGCGACTTAGCTATCTATCAGGGTCTGAAAGAGTAGGCCAAGCCGCCCTTACTGCACTGACTAGGACTCGTTGGAAAAGACAACTAAAAGTGCACAAAGATCCCAAATTTGCATTTTATTCATAAAGCGAGTCATGCCTCTGCCTTTCATCTTAATTGCCCCACTATTTTTGGGACTTGGACTCCACTGGAAATGGTGCTAACTAAATTTGATCCTGATGGATCTAAAATAGTCCGAGCTATGACAAAAAGAAATCCGCAATTACCAACCACTTAACTATTTTGATTCTTTGGGCCAAAAAAAGCTAGAAGAATTACTTATAAATATGAGATCTTTAATCCATATAAGTTGTTGATTTTTGTGATCTTATGGTCTTTAAATGTCAAGCCAATTGAATTCGGATCACCATCTTTGACTTGTGACCTAAAATCGTACTATTCTCTATAAGTTTGGATACTTTGCATTGTTTGTGCTATAATCACCTCATAATATAGTGTAGCCATTCACTTAGTGCATGCCTTATGTCTCACCTCTAAATAAGGTTAATGCACGCCAGGTTGATTCGCATCAAGTGGAGCTCCTAGTTATACTAACACTACTAATCAAAATTTTCCTCTTTTAGAGACGAGGTGTACTTGGCTTGAGTGAAGCGAAAGTGAACTTGTAATTTAATTCAGCACTCGTAAGTACCCACTAACTCCTAAAGAGAAAAAAAAATGATAAAGAAGAGTAAATCTAGGCCATTCAATCCAAGGTGGAGTGAGATGTCAAATTTTGTCAAGAGTTAAGTTGAACGGTAAATATATCTATAATTTTAGAGGATCTCCATTCAATTAATCAAATAAAGTGGGAGAACATGGGCGGCCCACCTGTAACCCATAAAACCTATCAATTATGTGTGTTAGAATATATAAATATTCAACCACGTCACTAATTAATATTCCTGAATCAAGTACGACAAGTGCTCAGGAAACGAACATGCAGTTGTTCACGTAGGTTGTTTTCCCTTGTAATTAGTGAGCTAGTATTTCGTCTGCGAACTAATTAATTAATTGGAACTATGGAAGTCAGGGAAACCAAATTGTAACATTATCAAATTCCTAACCATCCCACATGTCCTTTGGATGAGGGAATCGCACATCATCGTAGATAAGGATGGCATAGAGAGAGACTTGACTTGGATGCATTATCTCCGTCAAGTGTAGATACTCATTTATTCATTAAAAAAAAAAGCCACTAAAAGCCTAAGATAATTGACACTTCTCTATTTAGAGGACAAATGATGAAAACAACTTCTAATTAGCGATGACACCCACAAGGAAACACCGTGTAGCCAATTGCGAAGCGGATAACTGCTAGAAGCATCGAAGTATTAAGCCCACCCCAAAATGAGTGCTCTCTTCTTCTTCTTCTTCGTTTCTAAAATAGTTAACATTTGGTTTCGGCATATACAACAGAGTGTTCCTCTTCATGAAAAAAAGAATAGAAAAAGATTGGAGAAGGGGAGGCGAAATAAAAAGCTCTGGTTGAAATTTCAAATGCGACTCTCTTGATCTAAGAAAATACTATATAAACTTCGTGTACGGGTGATGCTGCGTCCCAAGTCAATCATACTGGGAGTGGAATCCAAATGTAGGTTCACGGGTTCGTGAAATTTGAATGGGGTTGATCTAAATAATAGACCATGGCATCCTTGTCTGATCAAAGTGATAGCCTTCCATCGGTCCCTGTCTTAAAACATGCTTATTTATCAAACTTGAGGTCTCATTTTTGAAAAGGGGAGGGCGTGACTTAGCTATATTTATCAGGGTCTGAAAGAGTAGGGCATACCGACAGTACTGCGCTGATTAGGACCAATTGGAAAAGAGAACTATGAAGTGCACAAAGATCCGAAATTTTCATTTAATTCATAATGCAAGTCATGCCTCTCCCTTTCATCTTTTTAAGTACCCCACCATTTGGTAGACTTTGACTACACTAAGCTATATAACTATATAAGCTCTCCATTTTGTGTAATTATGGTCTTTTTAACTGTCAATTCAAATGAAATTGAATCACCATCTTGAATTCTCATTTATTTTTTTTGGGGTGGGAAATAACTCTTTCAGTTCACAAAGGAACAAGGTTTTTTTTGCTGAAAAAAATATCTCTAGCTTTTGCTTTAATTCAAATATTTTCCCGTTAACCCTCCTTTCAAAATCTCTGGCAGTTGTCTGATGAGGCATTTCCACGTCAACAATGAATTGATTCATATGCTTTTGTGGATTTTTTGTCCCTATTCATCATCCTTATTTGCCTGTTTCTCTTTTGTTCCTTGCAACCTCCATTAACAAAGGTGCTCGAGCATAGAGCTCAAATTTGGGTCGGCGATTTGCTCGGAGCTTCCTTGCAATCTATCACACAGTTTCCCCCTTCCTTATCGCAGCTGCAACATTTTAATTTCAACTCACAGTATCTTGGTCAATCATTTGCAATTAAAGAAACTTGTCAAACCAACAAAATTTCAATTTCAATTTCAACAACTTACTGATACAGGCCCTTTCCACGTAAAAAGGAAATCTTTTGTTATAATAGAAGCACAAGTGATGTGAATTAATCAAGAATCAAAGTAAATGGACTCGAACAACTTACAACATTGATAGTGACCAAAAGAGAACTCCTTGAAAGATTAACCATCCCAGGAAGCTCAAAGAAGCTTGATGAATTGTGCATATTGAAATGCCCAAAGCTAGTTGATATTAAAGCCTCGTCAATGTTCATCATCCTCTTCGCACGGACTCACTCAGCCACAACTTCCACGACACTCACCCATCGTCACCAAACCTCCGATGATGTGCCACAACCTTTGACAACCCCTCTACAGTGGTTGGAATCGTTGGAATCATCTCCGGCCATTTCGGCCGAGACCTTATTTTCGATTCCTTTTATTTCAGCTTCAAGAAGTGATTTTTATTGGCCACCACCTTCGCTCAACCATCCCCAAAGCTTTGTAGACCCATTCCGTGCCTGGATGACAACAAAACAAGCCCAAGCTTTCCCTACAACAGTCGTCATGGGAAGGGCGCAAATAGGTTTATGCACTCTATGCCCTATGGTCGACCTTCATTAATGGAGGTTGGCACCCACAATTGATGCGTGCAACCTCACATTAAGGCCATGCGACTTAGATATAATGTCACGCTACTCAAATCCGAGGTCGTGCAACCTAGATTTGAGCTCAAGCACCTCCATTAATGGAGGTTGCAAGTGTTGGAAAAATTTAATGGGGAATTTCCAATAATGACCTAATTTGTCCTCATTTTCTCTGGAGGACTCATAGTGGATATTGTTTCAAAAGAAAGTTTGAAATGACCATGACAATTTTGACATGAAGGCAAGGAGTGGCCGTGGTAGTTTCAAATAAAATGTCCTAAGATTTGGTCAATTGGTGGGGTTGGAACCTTCTTTAAGACTAATATGACCACTTTTTCTTCTTTATTTGAAATAAAATTCATTTCGAACCATTTTTGAAAAAGTGAAGGTACTTCGGGCCCTTATACGGAATTTTTTTCAAATTCATTTGTACATGTTACGCGGAACAAGCGATCGAACAATAAATAGACAGAACAAGAAAAATAAATCGAACACCAGATGTACGTGGTTCGGTCGTAAAGACCTACGTCCACGGGGAGAGCAGCAACGAATTCCACTATAGATCAAGCGATACACGGAGATTACAAACACACTCGAGTCACTCAAACACTCTTAGTGTTTCCCAGCCCCAATTACATTCAAGAACGCACGCAGTGTTTAGCCCCACAATTCCTAATGAAATAATCTCTCAATCTCACAAAGGAATTAATACGCAAATCTTACAACAAGATTTAATCTGCTTCAACACTTGAATTCTTGATGTAATTCCGCGAAGATAGACCCTTGCCAAGCACTCGACGAAACGACGCTTCCTTGATAATGTTCTTCTCAACAATGGCAGACTTGTATATAGACAAATAAGCACACATGGAGAAATAAAATAGGGAATTTCAGTCAATGAAAACCAAGATTGACTTTCCTATTTTGTCTTTATCTCACGTGGAAAGTTCAACTCCAATATAAATATTGTTCTTGATCTTGATTTGAAATATATCAAATAGAATATATCACACTATTTTCATCAAGATAGATTTCCGTGATATTCAAAACAAATCTTATCTTTAATTTCAAGATCAAGATATATTTGTTTCCGAAATTCAAATTTTCACTTCGGGCTCAAATTCGAGACATATTCTAACAAATCTCCACCTTGGCTCGACATTTGAGCTATGTCACAATCGCTTTGCTAGAATTCTGAAAACCATCGCTACTACTCTCCCAACAGCCCTAGTGGGCTCAACCGCCACAGATATCATCCAAGTCCAAGCCGCGCTTGAACTTCGCCATAACTAAGGACCTCATCAAAACACCAATTGCACTTGTACTTTTAACTGCTCCACAAGAATTATCCGACACAACCTCCTCTACCACAGATAAAGCAAAACCATCATTGCATCCATATCTGTCAGGAGACCGAATACGTACCTTGTCAATATCAGCAGTTATAGCAATGTTGGCTTTACAGGCTCCACCTCACTACAAGCATTATCTGTGTCGATTATTTCCTTAGTACCTGCTACATCAGGAGTTTCTGGTTGCAACTCCACCTCAAGCTGAACACCGTTCAGATCCGTATGAACACTGCTATAATCGCTCCTAACCTGAAGTACTGGAGACTCGTCAAACGTAACTTCTCTGCTGATAATAGGTGAATTTAATTCCGGGCACCACAACCGATAACCCCGCTCACCTTGTGCATAGCCCAGGAATATGCACTTTCTTGCCCTTTCATCGAGTTTACCATCACTAACTCGAACATAACATGGGCAACCAAATATTCTAAGAATAGAATAATCAGCAACGTTACCTGACCACACTTCTTCGGGAATCCGATATCCAATCGCAGTTGATGGGGATCTATTCATCAGGTAGCTCGCCGTACTAAGCGCATCCACTAGAAATCTTTTAGCCATACCAGCACTAGAGAGCATTTTATGGGCCGTCTTTAGTAATGTTATGCTCATCAATTCTGCAACATGTTGTGATTCATTGGCACTAGTGCGGTGTCTCACTATGCCTTCTTTCATGCAGAATTCATTTAACAGCTTCGAGCAAAACTCCATGCTTTTGTCAGTCCGCACCTGCTTGATCGATTTACCAGTCTCCTTTTCGATCAAAGCTTTTACCTGCCTGATCCTGACAATAATCAAACTTGTGCCTAAGCACAAACACCCAAGTCTTCCTCGAGTAGTCATCAACAACTGTTAGCATAAATTTGGCACTCTTCCTTGAAGGAAACCGCGACAATCTGCGAACATCTAAGTGAAGTAATTCTGCAATTTCCGTAGTTTCTCTGACAGTCTCACTAAACTGCACTTTCCGCTGTTGATCTAAATCACAGCACCTGCATATATTTAGTTGGTCAGTAACATAATCACATAATAAATTTCTTTCACTTAGAACCTTCAGGCTTCTCTTGTTAATGTGCCCCAATCGCATATGCCACAAGTTAGACTCTCGAACAAATGCATCTGACGTCTCCGCAGCGAAATCTGTCATTGTTTCACCTTGAAGCTCATATAGGCCATTGTGCTTGATTGCTTTCATTATTATCAAGGCACCTCGAACAATTTTTAGAACTTCGCATTCTGAAGAGTACCGACACCCAGCTGAATCTAGGGCACTCAAGGAAATCAGATTTTTCTTCAATTCTGGAATATGCCTCACTTCAGTCAAAGTCCTCACAATACCATCATGCATTCTGATTCTCACATTGCCAATACCTACAACATCGCATTCAGCATTGTTTCCCAACTGCACTTTACTACTATCCGTGCACTGATAAGTAGTAAACCAATTCCTGTTTGGTGTAGCATGAAAAGAACAACCAGAATTCATAATCCACCCATCAAACGACGAATAATCAGTGACAGACAAGACAAAATCAGCATTATCCGAACCACCATCAGCTATAGCTACAACATCATCCGTAGATTCAACTCTAATTCCCTTACCCTTATCGTTTTTCAGCTTAAGGCAATCTCTTCTAAGATGCCCCCTCTTGCCACAGTTCCAACAGACAGCACCACCAGTCCTAGACTGACTGCGTCTATTCATGTTCATACTACTCCTGCTAATACGAGTACTATCTCTTCCTCTATTTTCACCTACTAAAGCAGCAGATACAGATTCGCCAGATTCTCTTCTACGGATGTCCTCACTAATAATTAAATCTCGAATCCCATCAAGTTAAACTTGTTGATCCAGAGGAATTACTAACAGCAGTAACAGTAGTATTCCAACTATCAGGCAATGAGGATAATAAAATCAAAGCACATACCTCATCTTCAAAGTCAATCTCAACTGAACTCAATTGACTAATGATCACATTGAATTCATTGATATGATTAGTGACTGACGCAACCTTCCCTCATCTTCAAATTAAACAGACGTCGCATCAAATAGACCTTGTTGATCGCAGAGGGCTTCTCGTACATATCTGATAGGTCTTTCATCAAACCCGCAGTGGTCTTCTCTTTGACGATATTAAACGCAACGTTACGAGCCAACGTCAGCCGAATAACACCCATCGCTCGTCTATCCAATAATTCCAATCAGCCTGCTTCATCGTCTCTGGTTTCTCCCCAAATAGGGGCAATGTGCAGCTTCATCTGATATAGATAATCTTCAATCTGCATCTTCCAGAAACCAAAGTTCCCTTCAATCTGTCGATTTTCACTTTAACTTCTTCTGTCGCCATCGATTCGCTTCGCTTCAGCCAAACCAAGCTCTGATACCAATTTGTTACGCGGAACAAGCGATCGAACAATAAATAGACAGAACAAGAAAATAAATCGGACACCAGATGTACGTGGTTCGGTCGTAAAGACCTACGTCCACGGGGAGAGCAGCAACGAATTCCACTATAGATCAAGCGATACACGGAGATTACAAACACACTCGAGTCACTCAAACACTCTTAGTGTTTCCCAGCCCAATTACATTCAAGAACGCACGCAGTGTTTAGCCCCACAATTCCTAATGAAATAATCTCTCAATCTCACAAAGGAATTAATACGCAAATCTTACAACAAGATTTAATCTGCTTCAACACTTGAATTCTTGATGTAATTCCACGAAAATAGACCTTGCCAAGCACTCGACGAAACGGTGCTTCCTTGATAATGTCTTCTCAACAACGGCAGACTTGTATATAGACAAAATACACACATGGAGAAATAAAATAGGGAATTTCAGTCAATGAAAACCAAGATTGACTTTCCTATTTTGTCTTTATCTCAACGTGAAAGTTCAACTCCAATATAAATATTGTTCTTCATCTTGATTTGAAATATATCAAATAGAATATATCACACTATTTTCATCAAGATAGATTTCCGTGATATTCAAAACAAATCTTATCTTTAATTCAAGATCAGATATTATTTGTTTCCGAAATTCAAATTTTCGCTTCGGGCTCAAATTCGAGACATATTCTAACAGTACACGTGAGTCAGGCGCGTAACGAAGCCACCATATGAACGAAGTGCCATATTTCTTGATCGTACCATCTATATTGCAAACAAGATCATATTAAGCAGCTATCACTAAACTATTTCCATGCTGCCCCTCTTACCTATTAATGAAGCTAATGCAATCATTTATAAGGTAGGTTAATTCACATAAAGGGGAGCTCCCCATGTATTTATAACAATCACCATAATAATAAGGAAAACAATTGCTCCTTAAAAGAAAAATAAATGATGAAGAAGAATAAATCTTGACCATGAATACTACCGTGGACGTGAACTTTTTAGGAGGTTAATTTAGAATATAAATTATTGCTAAATTTAGAGGATCTCAATCCGATTTTTCCAGTGGCATAATAATAGGGCACATAATATATATGCACATTTGCGATAAGGGTGTAAAGATATTCCTTATATGTAGCTTCGGATCGCTCAATGTGCTTGCAAAATCATATGTACCCCCCCCCCCCCTCAAGAATAGCAAAAGGGTTGATCCTAAACGCCTAAATAGTACCTCCAAAGACTTTCCCGTTGGCTGATACCTAGATATATCAAACGGGTGGATTGGGTCAAGATTTGGGTTAGGTCGAATATTGTTTGACCTATATTAATTCATTTAACCCGTTTTGACCTATTTTCATATAGTATAAATTTTATGATCCATACTCGACTCAATCTATACCACCCTGCCTGTATTACTTAAATACTTATATATTAATCAAATCATGGGAATATTTGTTTTGTAAAATTAAAATATGTATCCTACCGTCGCCTGCCCGCTATCACTGCTACCTACCACAACCACCACCACCTCCACCTGCCGCCACCGCTTGCCTGCCCCTTTACAGCCTGTGCCACCACGCTCGCTCTCTGTTGCTTTCGGCACAAACCCTTCTCGCCTCCACCATATTCCTAGTGGAGTTAAAACACGAATCAAATCCACGTACTTCTCCGTTGAAACACAGGCAAACACTCCTCCGCTTCTTCTGCTTTCTTACCTCTCTTTTGCAGAGAGAGGGTCGTCGAAAATGTCGAATTTGTGCCAGCAGCGAAGGGAGCTCGAGTAAGAACTCTAAGGCGAATCTATCTCCTAAGAGAGGACAAGTCAAAGTTGGGATCTTCAAGATGGTTGCGGAGAAAGTGGCTGGGATAGCATCGATGGTAGGGGTCGAAAGGAAGGGAAGTCGCGTCGTAGACGAAACTGGCCTCGGTGCATTGCTCAAGATTGGCACGTGCTCACTGTTGACACTTGATTTTTAATCATTTTTTCTTTTAAAATTAATAAAAAATTCATAAAAATTCATAAAATTAAAAAATCAACTTTGGGGACCTTGCCAAGTCTAGGGAACCAATTTTGATCAAAAAATAAATTGTCATATTTTCAGTATTTTTCTGAATTTTATTTTCAAAAATTCATAGAAAATCAAAGAAAAAATGAGAAAATTAAAAAATCAAATTTGGAAACCTTGACCAAGCCTAGGGAACCAATTTTGAATAAAACATGATTTTTCATATTTTTTTGTATTTTTCAGCATTTTTATTTTCGAAAATTCATAGAAAATCAAGAAAAAAAAGGAGAAAATTGCAAAATCAACTTTGGAAGCCTTGGCCAAGCCTAGGGAACCAATTTTGACCAAAAAATGATTTTTCATATTTTTTTCATTTTTTAATATTTTTCAGAAATTAGGAAAATATTTAGAAATAAAATTAGCATTTGAGGCCACAAAAATATGAAAAAATAGTCAGTATTTTTATTTTAATTTTCTCTTCATTTTTGCCAAAGAAATCTACAAAAATTAATCTGAAATCGGGGATTACTTTGTTAATCTCATTTTTAGATTAATTGAATAAATTATAGAAAATTCATTTTAGCTCTGCAATTTTTGGTTTGTGCGTTTCTAGAGTGGTGACGTTGTCCTCTAGTATTCAAAATTTTTCAATGGCCTGATGGTGCATTTTTTATTTTTGCATTCGATTTTCCGAATTCAATTTATCATTTGACAGGTCTATTTCTCTATGTAGTGCATATTTATTTTCTCTGCATTGCTTTTTGCATTGACGGAGCAAACCAAAGCAAAATGAAAGTCAAAGAAAAAACCCGAGCGGTGGAGTAAAATTGTTGTTCCCTTCCCAATCAGTCAAATTTTTCAGTTTAGCATTCATCCTCACCACAAGTTCGGTGCGGTGCGGATCAAATTGGAAAACAAATTGCAATCAAGGTTCTGCAAAGTGGTGTAGAGATCTGAAAAAACAGCTAAGGCATAGTCAAAGGTTGAGGGTGAATTTCGGAGGATCCCACGCACGGTCTCCCTTCATCTATTCGCCCTACCCACCATTCAATCGGACCGAAGCAAAAGCATGGGGGCAACCACCAACAACTAGTTCATATCCAACGTTTTCTTGGTCCTCAACCTCATGATTGAGAGATTTTTTTTTTTTTATGATGACCTCCAGCTAGCACCCATGAAGAATAGTGGGGGTGCCTGCAAAGCCCGAGGGATTTCCTTGCTTCAAGGAAGTCCACCATAGATCCAACCAGGGAAGGTGTCGGCCACTTTGACTAAAGTAAAGGGGACAAAAAAAAAAGAGGAGGGAGAGTTTTTCTCTCTACTGGCACTTGTTGCTAGGAAAATGGGCTCAATATGAAGGAAAAAGGACAAAAAAAAAGGATCAATAGAAGCAGGGGAGAGAGAACGAAAAAGAGGAGTGCTCTTTAGCAATGGGGAGAAGGTCAATAGGGAGGGGAGTCAAGCCTATTTCTGGCAGAATGGCTACGTCTTGAAGAGGAAGCTAAGCAAGAAGGTCTTGGTTAATGGAGCCAGGTAGCTAGTGCTGCAAAAGGTGCCATCAGACAACTCCCTTCTCCTTCAGTCGACAATACTAGCGACTTGGACGCCATGGGTCTGCTCACCGCGAAGAGCAAATTCATGCAAGGCATGGTTGAGCAGATTCGTGATGGCGTATGTCACGCCCCGAACCCTACGGGCTCGCGACATCCCGCCAGTCAACACTCGCGTCCGCTTGGTCCACGATCTGCGACGGCCCAGGAAATCCATCGCGACTAGACGACGCTTCTACCAAACGTAAACCTGTGGAAGCTAATCTCCAACCCATACATGCATACATACGATAATGGGGGTAGAAGAGAACAAGGGAGGCGGTCAATAATAACAGCCAAACACAACATAAATATATATAATAATAAGAGCGTTAGGTACATACCACCAAAAAGAAGATGCCAAAATACAACCCAAAAATCCACGCTCGGTTGGACCACTCAACCTAGGGTTTATCATCTAGTCCTGATCGACCTCGCTCCAATCTGACTGCCAAGGAAGCTCCTTTGGATCCTCCTCGTACTCTAGGGAAGAAGGCTCGGTGTCCATCGGATCGCCCTCGGCATGGCCATCAATCACCATCTGTCCTGACGACGGCAGCTGCTCGGACGGCTTAGGGTCGAGTATCTCTCCTCCATAGGTAGCGGGATGAAGAAGTGTAGGGTCAACCACCTCCGCCATCGAAACATCAAAAGCTCGCACGGGTCCCACGAAGACCTGATCTCTCTTCACTATCCAAGCCTCGTACCTATGTGGGACCAAGAGAGGACTACCATGATCTACCCAAATAGTGGTCAAGTGTCTGATCCAAACAGTACCATCCTCCTCGACGTAGTGGCTTATATCGGTCTCTACCTCCACTGGGAGTCCAAAAAGTATCGGGGGTATATCCATCACTGTGGTTGGGGATCTGAAAATGTTGGCAACTAATGCTAGTGAGTCGAAGACTCAATAAGCTTACCACTAATCCTAGCGTAGGATATGGTATGCTAGTCGGTTCGGTCCTAACCTGTAGTTTAGGGCTAGCTAATCTTACAGGCGCAGGTCAATCTACCAGTAATCGCATGATAATAGGAAAATAGTTCACATGCAAAGATGAACGAATAAAGCATGCCAATATCTCGGGTTCAATGCACAACACTGAATGCACAATGACAAGTCACATGCGACCATGAAAGGTCCGGCCCGCGTCTCATACGCTTCAGGCTCGTGTCCCAACCCGCGTGTGGTACGCCTCAGGTTGACACGCTTATCTCTCCAGCTACCCCGTGACTCACACATCAGGGCGCACCGTGCCTCCACCAGGTACGTTAGGTCCGTACGCTTATCGCTCATTTCCCATGCACCTAGCGCCTTACAGGGCCGTTCTCCCCTTATCACTTCACATGAGGGTGCATGCCATGCTCATGCTCAATTAGTGTCAAGGCATAGCACATATGCTACAGAGCTCACATCATGCATATTCAGCCAGTCAATCAACGTGCGTATATAGTATGGCATGTCACAATGCTCGATAATAAAACGTGATATTTCAATACATGCAGACGGTAATTTCTTATCGAGTGTACATTTTCCCCCATACTAGCTTAGTTATAACCCTCTCAGGCCCCAGCTTTGGCCCATTAATCACTCTTGGCCCACAATCCTCAACTAGACGTTCATTCTTTATTTCTAATCATCTATGGGCCATGTCTGATGATTGCCAACTCAGGAACGCCACGCCTTGCTCAATTTTTCAAGAAAGCCCATTGGGCCCATTTAGCGAAATCTAAGTCATTTGAGCCCATTTTGACCTACGGCCCACATTTATGACTTGGGCCCATAAGGTTTCATTCCACTCCATCCCATTTAGCCCTCAAGGTCCACTAATGCAAGCCCAACTCCTACTTTCACTCAAATTTCGCCTTAAGCCCAATTGGGCCAACTAGCCATTTCAAGCCCAAATTCGAATTGCGGCCCATGACCACTCTTGGGTCCATCAACCATTCATTTAAACTCAACCTAGAGCAGCCCAATAGGCCCTAGAGGTCCACGCATAAGCCCATTACCAAGGAAGTCCAACCTAAGCCCATTAGGCCCATTTACGCTCAAATCGATTTACGGCCCGCTAGTATGCATGGGCCCTCTAATTCTTATTTAAATTTCATCTCAAATCAGCCCACTAAGCCTTAGTATTCACACCCAAGCCCATTGACATAGAAATCAACCTAGGCCCATTAAGCCCAACTAGTCCAACTAAGCCCAAATAAGCTAACTAGCCCATTAATCACTCTTGCCCTTTCATCCACGGCCCAAACACACATCTACAGCCCAAATACAGCACCCACACGCCTATTTTCGGGCCACCAAGCCCTCGAAACAGCCCGCACGTCCAAACCCTAAAACTAGCCTAATCCGTTCTAACGATTTTTCGCATTTTCCAATCAATATGCATGCCATAAGCCATCTACCAACCAAATTAACATCACATACTATATTCCTAGGCCAAGATTAGTAGGTTTGCTTACTGGAATGAGCTGGAATGACGGCGACGATGGCGGAGGCCCAAAATGGCCGAACGGGTGCTCACGGCCCAAGAGGGGAGAGGCGACAGCGTGAGCTATTCCGGCGGCTCCAAGAGGCTTCAAGGGCCTAAAACAATGATTTTTAGGTGTTAGGGTGGTTAAGGGACCATGTGGAACGAGTTTGGACGGCCGGAGTTTCGTCGGTCCCAAACGACGAACAGAGAAACTAAGAGAAGGTGGGCTGGTCGGGGTTCGAATCAGGCCTCTTGGGCCACGAAAATGAGAAGAGGAGAGGCCGAAGGACTTACCAAGATGGAGACGAGGCCGGTGGTGGCGGTTGCCGGCGTGAAGCGATGGCGACGGTGGCGTTGGGCGGTGGACGGCAGGATGAGGCCGAGAGGGAGAGGGATGGATTTCGGGAGAGTAGAGGGAGAGGGGGAGCTGGCCGAATGAGAATGGAGGGGAGAGAGAGAAGGTTGAGAGATTATAATAGCCAAAAATTCAAAATAAGGGTTTGTGGGTTAGGTAATGGGGTTTGGTGATTGAAGGGTTGTACATGAAATGACTTGATTGCTTTGAGAATTGTGTGATTTGATATTGACTTTGATTGATTGATTTGACATGATTGATTGATGTGACACTCGACGGGACATTACCTCGGGATGCGTGCCAAATGCACTGATCGGGTCCCGAGTGCGAACGAACTTCAGACTGAAATTGACATTGCACTAACGTGTTCGCTCTAAAAGAATTCTAATTATTCAAGTTCTAAGAACTGAGCATTGACCGGGGGCATTTCGGTAAATTTCCACCTCTTGTCTTGCTTCGCGACGCTCACTGGCTGTCTGCCTGACTAGCGACGCTTCTGTGACTAAATCAAATTTTCCATTGTAACCATCATAAAAACTCGATTGTCCAAGATCGGAATTCATTTTGTGGCCAAATCTATTAAATGACGACTCTGTCGAAATCTCAGACCAACGGGCGGCTGTTTAGGAAAATTTCCTAGGTAGCCATTCCCCTTCGGTTAGTCGTCTCAGAGTAGTTAATTCTGAGTGAGAGTCGATTAGAGCATACTAATGAAATATATCCATTCATGCTGAAATCCCGATAATTGAGTCGAATTTTCAGACTGTCACAGCGTACTCTGAAGTTGCTATTACTGAACTAGGGGGCTTCTCTTCCAATGTTGGGATCGCGATCCCTGTGTTCCATGTAACACTCCACTTCATATACTTCACAAATGAGGCCATGAAGAATACACCAAAGAGCACACTGGGGAAAGCATCTACCAGGAAAGATGAAGACAACGCATAGATACTAGATGCCAAGGAAAGAAGTCCAGCAAAAAAAAGTGAAGCAACAGAGTGCAAGCGCTAGCATGAAAGTAGCTAGAGACCTCCTGAAGCCAATCGGTTGCAAGGGTCGAAGAAAAATCCTCTCAGATTCGACAGATCCTCTCCTCCACAAATCGCAGACACACTTACAAAGCGCCTGGCTACCCTTCAGCTTCACGTCCTGATGCGGGATGTGATTCCTTTGTCGCAATCACTCATCCTTATGGACGAATAACAACAAGTGTACCTTGTGATGTCGGTTGAACCAATGGCAATTTTAGCATCGACACTGTTTTTGAAGCTTCCCTAATCCAAAGGTTGCCTGTGCCGCTCCAACCCTTAGAAACTACTATGAAGAGAACTCCACTTGGGTAGAAGAAGCTGGTGTGCAATGATGGGTGCAAGCGAGTTCTTGCAGATGCTTTGACATCAGCCCATCGAACTTGGAACCCCTTCATTCCGGGAAGAATTCTTCCGGGTCAGAATCAGTCATGGATCTCTTCAAGCATGATCTTAAGCGGGTGTTAGCTGTTGACAAGAGCACAGGAAGTACCACTGGCCTCAAAGTTCATGCATTCTGTCCAATGCTAAAAGGAAAAAAGAGATGCAATGAGGCTTATTTTCTAGAGGTGGAAGCTTGTGGGTAGCGCAGCTAATTGAGAACCAAAACGTCCTATTGTGGTCTATGCCATGTCGAAGTCTGAAGTACCAGATTGTGCGCTTGGAGTGACCCCACTCATGCTGCAACTGCTTTGAAGAGGTGGGATCATGGCTCAGCTTATTTTGGGGTTGCTGTGTTTCAGAATGGAGGCTGGCCATATCATCTTTGTTACATGCGAATGCCATGTACCTCATAGTCGATTGCCACTCTTTGAATTCTATTGGGTCCACCGTGGTCGAGGCCTTTCCTGCGGATTGTATCGGTGATGAGGGTGGATCACCTTGGCAAGGCTCTCTTTCTCTCTCTCTCACAACTGGAAGATCGTGGCGATGGGATTAAACTCTGACCAAGAATCGAAGGCAGAGGGGGATTCAAGGTCATTCTCGTGAGGAACTATTTCACCATCTCCACTAGCCTCCTCTCGCAGTTAATGATGCAGCATCAAGGCCCTCAGATGGGTCATCCTCAAGTACATCCGCTTTGACACCAGCACATATAATTTATAGGATGTCAGTAAAGTCCTCCTCAAGAGTAACAAAGTTCACAGCAACAAACCCAGAGTAGTGCATTAGGACAGTAACTCCATAAACAATAAGAATCCGAACAGCATATCCCCAGAGGGGAAAAGTTGATTTTCAACAAGTCAATCGAGTTGGATTTTTCCCCTCCACAATTTCAACTTGGTGTTGCTTCGTCTACTCAAAACCTGCCTCCTGGATCGAACCAAAGGAAGATGCTTCACATGGGCATCCATTCTGGTCAAGTTCCACCATATGGTTGTCTTCCATTGAAAATGCATTAAGGAAGCCCCATTAATCAGTTCCAGCCAGCTGGGGCTGGCTCGTATAGACAAAAACATAGTCCTGAGTCTCAGAACCAAATGGGTGCCCCTATGATGCATGTGCAGCAGCCGTTTTGATCCTGTTAGTGGTGGTGCCTGATGACTCCATCGGGGTCCAGATCAAAAAAGGTAGGACTCCAGGTCTCTCAGCAAGGATGCAGGCACGGCTAAAAAAGAAAAGAAGACAACGGACACAGGGAGGATATCATTCAACCAGAGAAGAAGAAAGGGAAGTCCACCAAAGCAAAGCCACGAGCAGTGAATCCAGAAACGAGGTGAAGCTGTCGAAGATTTTCACAGAAAAGCCTATGGATCAAGATATTCTGGTGGAGATCATCAACACTACAAATGGTTCTGTTTCGGGAATTCTCTCTGCTAGCAAACTATCTTCCAGAGGCTATAGTACAAATCTGGCACAAAGTCAAAGCATGACTCCTGGAGTGAGGGACTTGGAAAGCATGCCTAGAGTCAGCGAGGTGAGCACCAACTCATAGATCTGTTTGCGTTCAGACGTAAAGTTTAGTTTTGGGTGTTGAGCATAAACCAATTAGAATAGATTTTGGGCTTCTAGTTTTAACTTAAATTTAAGAGGCTAGGCTTGCTTGGTCTCTAAGGAGTACTGGGTTTGTTAGAACGTTCACTTTTGGGCTTAAGTTTAAAAGAAATAACGTATTGGGCTTCAGAATAGGAATTGGGTTTTGTTGAAAATCACCAAAAAGCATACAATATTGGGCCTAACCTAAGCTTACATCTTGGGTCTTAGACTAATTCACGGCCCAAATTGGGCTATTATGATGCGGTTCGAGCCTATCCGGCCCGGCATGGACTACGTTTTTCACGGAAAAAAAAATACATAAAATTAAAATTAAAATTAATAAAAAATAATAAAAAAATTAGAAAAATCCCAAAAATTCCCGTAAAACTCTGAAAAAATCTCAAAAATTAGGAAACGGGCCACTTCGACTGGCCAATCTTATTTTGACCAATTTCCTTCCTGTTTTTTTCAAAATGACGATTTTGCCCCTTATGGGCAAATCGTCTCCAAAAATTCTGAAAAATTCAGAAAAATCTCAAAAATTAGGAAACGGGTCATTTCGACTGGCCAATCCTATTTTTGACCAATTTCCTTCCTGATTTTTTTAAAATGACAATTTTGCCCCTTATGCAAATCGTCTCCAAAAATTCTGAAAAATTCAAAAAAATCTCAAAAATTAGGAAACAGACCATTCGATTGGCCTATCCTATTTTTGACCAATTTCCTTTTCTGATTTTTTTTAAAATGACGATTTTGCCCCTTATGGGCAATCGTCTCCAAAAATTCTGAAAAATTCAGAAAAATCTAAAAAATTAGGAAACGGGCCATTTAGATTGGCTAATCCTATTTTTAATGAATTTCCTTCCTGATTTTTTTCAAAATGATGATTTTTCCCCTATGGGTAAATCGCCTCGAAAAATTTTGAAAATGAAAAATCTCAAAATTAGGAAACGGGACATTTCGACTGGCCAGTCCTATTTTTGATGAATTTCCTTCCTAATCTTTTCAAAATGATGATTTTGCCCTTATGGGTAAATTGCTTCAAAAATTTCAAAAAAATTCTCAAAAATTGTGAAAAATAAGGAATGACCACACTCAACTGGTTTTGACCTGTTTTCACTTCTCAATCCTTGAAAAATGACCATTTTACCCTTCTGATCAGTTTGATCCAAACCTTGCCTTCTTAAATGAGTTTTCATGAAATGGTACGAAAGGGCATTAGAGTAATCTAATGTAACAAAATCCCCGAACTCATAATCTTTGGTTCAAGAAATAAATTAGTTCTCCGCTAATTTATTTCGGTTTCTAATTGACCTACTGTCCCGACCTAAAAATTTTCGATCGGTGAAAAATTTTCAGGTTAACGGATTATCAAGTTAATTAGATTAACTAACCTAATACGGACTTTCCAAAGCCCTATCGAATCGCAACTTTGATTTTTTTTATCATATGATTTTAGAATTTGGAGTCGCCACTAATCATTTTTTGGTTAGGTCGATTAGAAACCTAAGTAAATTAACGGGAGAACTAAATTACTTCAATGAACCAGATATTATGAGTTCGGGGACTTGGTTACACTAGTTAATTAAAACTAATGCCCTTTGGTACCTTAATTCCATGGGTATCCTAATTTTGGCAACTCAGGCTTGGTTTACTCCTAAGGCTCTAGTGAGGTGTTCTCTTTTTGTATTTTTACTTTTCAGATGGAATGCATGGACAGTAATGGTGCATGAATAAGCAAAATTTGAATAAACAAATGTAAACACGCGAATGTATACATGCGAATGTGGACATGCAATCATGAACATGCGAGCATAAATATACAAATATGACATGCAAACGTGAACATATGTTACATGCAAACGTGGACACGCAAGTACGGCATACGAATGTAGACATAAGGATGCGACATACGAATAAATCATCAAAAATAGGATTGGCCAGTCGAAATGGCCCGTTTCCTAATTTTTTGGGATTTTTCTGAATTTCTTGAAATTTTCAAGACAATTTACCTATAAGAAAAAAAATCGTCATTTTGAAAAGATCAGGAAGGAAAATCATCAAAATAGGATTGGCCAGTCGAAATAGCCCGTTTCCTAATTTTTGGGATTTTTTCTGAATTTCCTAGAATTTTCAAGACAATTTGCTTATGTGGGGCAAAATCGTCATTTCGAAAAGATTAGGAAGGGAAATCAACAAAAATAGGATTGACCAGTCGAAATGCCCGTTTCCTAGTTTTGGGATTTTTCTTTTGATTTTTTTTGCTTTGCATAAATATGCATGAATTAATGACAATACGAATACGTACACGGCATGACGAAGTATGCATAAGCTATACTATATGAAATGCACATGAATGACATTTTTTTTTGCATTTTTGAATGCTTCTCATTCTGGGTTTAATGGTGTAGAAATTAAATTGCAGAAAGTAAAGACAGTAAATAAAGAACCTCCAACGAGTGGGTCGGCCTTCCCATTTTAGGGTTTGATGGTGCAGAAATTAAATTGTAGAAATTAAATGCGGTAAATAAAAGACCACCAATGAGGGACTCGACCTTGGCTCGGCCTACCCATTCTGAAGTTTGATGGTGCGAAAATTAAATTGCAGAAATTAAATGCGGTAAATAAAGGACCTCCAACGAGAGATTACGCCTTGGCTCGGCCTATCCATTCTGGGGTTTAATGGTGCGAAAATAAATTGCAGAAATTAAATGCGATAAATAAAGGACCTCCAACGAGGGATTCGGCTTTGGCTTGGCCTACCCATTCTGGGGTTGATGGTACAAGAATTAAATTGCAGAAATTAAAGACAATATATACAGAACCTCCAACGTGTGGGTTAGCCTTCCCATTCTAGGGTTTGGATTTGTTAAGCAAAAAATGCAGAAAATTATAGCACGAATGCGACTGTGGATATGGAGAAATACGAGTACGACATGACATAATCGAAATTTAAATCAATCCATTTGGGCAACGAAATTCTCGAAGATTTTAATGGCTAGGATCGTTACCTGATTTGAGGGATTTGATTGTCGAATTCGGACCTCGTATCACCTTGTGGATTAAGATTGCGGCTCGAACGACGGGGATGAACTCTTGATTTGTGTTGATCGATAAAGGAATTGGTGATGATAACCCCCTAGCTTTAAACTCCCAACATCTTCAAAATTCTCTCTCTCTTTTTGGTATTTTTTTCTCAAATTTTCTTCAATCTCCCAAAACCCTCTCAAACATCTAAAATTTTTCTCTCCAAAATCCTCCTCTATCCAAGCTCTCTTCTTCCTCTTTTTATAGCCCACTCATTTATCTCCCATTCTAATTTCTTCACTAACTCTATCTTCCATTTTAATTTCTCTACTAACTCTTCTCATCTTCATTCTCTCCTTCTTCTCCATCTCTATCCTCACATTCTAATTCTCCGCTTACTCTTCTTCATCTTCATATTTCTTTCTCTATTCTCATTTTATTTTTCCATCTATCCTCCTCCATCTTTCTTCTCCATCCCTCTTCTCCATCTTACCTTCTCCATTCTAATTTCTCCACTAACTCTTCTTTTAGTTATTTATAAAATAATCCCTCAAGTGTTAGGTATTTGCATTCTAGTCCTTGAGATTTTAATGCAAAATTCAACTAAATCCTTTACAAAATTGAGTCACTCTGGGTATATTGGGTCAAGATGAAAATTCAGACTATTAAAGGATAATGGTCACAACTTCTAAAAGTGAAAATAAAAGAAAATGCTTGAATTGGATTTTTTAGGACGACTTGAGACTATGCTTGTGAAGAACATATGACCTGAATTGCATTTTTGAATTTATGATGGCCAACATGAAAAGAATTAAAAGAAAATATTGACTATTTTTGTGTGTTTTTGTGGCCTCAATATTATTTTTCCCGAATTTTCAAGTATTTTTTTATTTTTCGAAAAATATTAAAAAATATGAAAAATTATTTTTTGTTCAAAAATGTTTTCCTAGACTTGGCAAGGCTTTCCAAAGTTATTTTTTTAATTTCCTCATTTTTTCTTGATTTTCTATAATTTTCGAAAATAAAATGCAAGAAAATACTTAAAATATGAAAATTTATTTTTTTGGTCAAAATTAGTTCCCTAGGCTTGGCTAAGGTTTCCAAAATTGATTTTTCAATTTTATGAATTTTTATGGATTTTTTATTAATTTTAAAGAGAAAATATGATTAAAATCAAGTGTCAACACTATCTTCTCCATTTTCTTTTTGCCGAGAGTCCTCCATTCACGTCCATTCTTCCTTTTTTCATTTATCTCTCGGTCCCCTCATTTCTTTTCGCTGGCATGAGTGTCCACTTTCATCATCTCCTTTTTTTACTTTGCCTTTTCACCGAAAGCATTATTTCCACCCATGTCTATCCACCTGCAAATCAAGTTTGATGAGGAGAATGAATCGGTAGGAACTCACACGTATGATTACTAATGGTGGACCAACAGCTTCGTGGGATGACGTAACAATAAAGAACAAGACCGAATGATAACCAGGAAAAGAATGGACTCCACCGCTTTTCGCACAGGTCACTTTCAAAATTTTCATCCCTTTAGCAAGCCTCTGCATGGAGTCAAATTTCCCATGATGGTTACGTGTATGCCATTCAATGTGACCAACAGTGTCTTGTGGGCTGATTGACCACTCCACTTGAGAAGTAAAATATGATTGGACAATTTGGCTAAAGTTGACTGCGAATGAGGTGTCTTGGTCCACTTTTCCATTAGTTGTGAAAGCGAGCTCGAAGCTCGGTCCGATCTTGGCGAAAATTTGCTCAAAAACCCTCCTATCTTTCTCAAATATGTCAATCCTTAGAACATCTCGTGAAATCAATCCTGCATGTTGGCCTGGCGAGTCTTGCAAATGCAACAAATGCATCACGGGAAAACGTTTTTAAATGACAAATTGAATTCGGGAAACCGAACGCAACAATGGAAAACGCATCATCTGGCCATTGAAAAATTGGACTATTAGAAAGATATGTCACAACTCCAGAAATGCAAAATCGAAAATTACAGAGCTAACATGAATTTTCTATAATTTTTTCAATTAATCTGAAATTGATATTAACAAAGTAATTCCTGATTTAGATATTTTGTGAATTTCTTGGCCAATGAAGAGAAAATTAAAAGAAAAGTACTGACTATTTTTCATATTTTTGCGGCCTCAAATGCTAATTTTTATTAATATTTCCTAATTTCTGAAAAATATTAAAAATGCAAAAAAATATGAAAATTATTTTTCATTCAAAATGGTTGGTTAGGCTTGGCCAAGGCTCCCAAAGTTGATTTTGTAATTTCTCATTTTTTTATTTTCTATGAATTTTTTTGAAAATAAAACGTCGAAAAATACTGAAAATATGAAAAATCATTTTTTGGTCAAAATTAATTTCCTAAGCTTGGCTAAGGTCCCCAAAGTTTATTTTTTAATTTTATAAATTTTTATGGATTTTCTATTAATTTATAAATAGAAAATGTGATTAAAAATTAGGTATCAACAGTTGCCCCTGTTTGAAAGGAAGCTCGATAGAGGTTCATTTCAAATGCAAGATGACACCTGAATCCTAATTGACTCAACCTAAGAAAATACAAGAGTCATGACATTTGACCTCCAATACTTCTCGTGTAAGTTTTGATTCAGACCCAACTTGAGGAGGCTTTCATGAAGTGAGGGAGTGGTGGAAGGGGGAGTTTACCTGGCACTTACCTGCCCGTCGTCTAGCTATGGCCTAACATGAATGCTCTTTGAATAGATACCCAAAGATTTATTCTGAGGATACTCCAAGGAGGTTGAGTTTTGGCCCGTATGGTAGGTCGACCCATTGCAGAGTTCCTAATGAAAGGACTCTATTGGCGGTCTATCCTATTCAGAGGATTCGCCTGCATTTTGACCAGTATGGTGGGTCGTACCATGATAGAATCTTAATGAAAGGATTCTACTGAGCGGTTTACCGATGTGGGATCCATCGAAGGAGTGCCTGTAAGAAGGACTCTTTGCATGTAGGAAGGACTTTGATGCCTGTAAGAAGGACTTTGGGTGCCTGTATGAAGGACTTTGGTGTATGTAGGAATGACTTTGGTAGTGGTTCACCCGATGTGGGATTTGCCGGAGGAGTGCCTGTAAGAAGGACTTTGTGCTTGTAGTAAGGACTTTTGAAAATGGACCGTTCCGTATTGGGATTTCCAATGGAAGGGCTTCTAGCGACGGCATGTCTTACAAAAATGGCTTATCTATGTGGTGTCTGCAACTCAGGACTTGAGAATAAATCATTCTGTGTTAGAAGTCACCAATGATTACCTAAAGGTCACCTTTTTTAGGTAGACAGAAGAGATATTGACTGAGAAAATAATTTTTGGGTGCCAATCTGGGATCTGAGGAGACCAAGAATCCTGTAGAAGCTCATACCCAGTTTAACTTACCTTGAAGGGTGTCATTTTGGTATTTGGGGAGACCGGGAATTTTGCAGAAGCTCATACCCAATTTAACTTACCTTGAAGGGTGTTATTCTGGGATCTGGAAGACCAGAAATCCTGCAGAAGCTTAAACCCGATTTAACTTATCTTGAAAGGTGTCATTATGGGATCTAGGAAAATCAGAATCCTGTAGAAGCTCAAACTGGATTATATTCCTTGTCGCTTTAGAAATAAGCCAAAGAGGCAGAGATCAAGAATACGAGAGCGGGTCGATCGTGAGAACATGTCGTTCATGAGTCAACAGGGTTCAGAAGACTTACTTAGGTATTCTGAGTTAATGATTAAGACATAGACATGCTGACTGTATCATGCCTACTTGTTCACTGAATGACCGTATGTGCCGCACTGGATTCGAATCATTCTAACGATCGTTAGAATTCGTTCCCTCGAAAGGTCCAAGTTGAAGATATACTTACCCGCGGATTTGAAGAAACGCTTTGTGGTTTCTTGACAATCAGGCTTGTTCACTCAACATTGTCGAATGGATTTCGAGACCTTGGGAGGTAACTCGAACATCAGGAATGTGTTACCTATCAAGCAGTGTCAAAGGTAACATATGCAAGTATTTTCATCAATGAGTTTACTGGTTCATGCAAAACTGTTCAGCTAAGTTTGCAATGATTAGAAGCAGTCTGTGCAATAACTCATGTGCAATCACTCAAAATGTGGATCATGCAGAACTATTCTGTCAAGTTTGCATTATCAATTCTGTTCGAGGAGGTTATCATGTATGAACACCTCAAATGTAATATGAATGAGAGACTTTAGTCCGAAAGGGCTTTCTCTCACTCTCGAGAAAGGCTATTTATCCTGATTACAGGATTGAAAAGAAATCACTCACTATCACCATCATTGCATTCAACAAGGGTCTGAGTAATCTCGCCATTGGTACAATCAAGCCGATCAGGAGGTCTTGATTAGGACCATAATGTAGGTTGGGTCAAAGGCTTACTAAAGGGAACTCTTTTAAGTCAAGGCCATTTGACAAAAAGATTTTCATTATCTGCTCCGGGTTTACAAGTCAAGAACCCTGCAAAAATGAGAGAGAAATAGTCTCGCTTGTACTTTTTCGAGCGATGCTTAAAGTCATTCAACTCTACGTTAACTCAAGCACCTTAATCAGAAAAGACTTTCGCGGGTTGTAATGTACGTTGGGATTGGGAACGAAGGAAGGCTTATTTTGTCCCAAAAGATATATATGAAGTGGGTTTGACGTTGGTGATCATTGCATCTTTATCACCAGTCTTGATTCTCCAGAATGGTCTTCAAAGGACACTACCGTTGTATGAGAATGGCGTTGACTCCTGCTAATACCATCATCGCTCCCGAACGTGTAGACTTCAACTGTATATTTTTTTTTTTGGTAAAGTCTTCAACTCTCTGATTCCTTCAAAGAATTTTCTTTTGCAACCAGATCCCATTTGGGATTTACCGAAGGAGATAGTATGTTTTCACTGAGTTTTCAAAGGCATTCAAAAATGAATATTGATTCGAATGGGCATTGGCCTTGCTTTTGACTGGCACTTTGCTTTTCCATGCCCATGGACTGGCTTTTCTTCTTTTGGTCCCGTCTTTTGCCTTTTGTCTTTTCTGTTCTATTTAGAAAACAAGAATTTCCAAAAATTGTGCCATGTACACATACATATCAAAGATTTAGCGCACTTGAAGAATTGGCTCGAGAACTCTATGTAGACCCACTTCTTCTGAGTTCTTTTGCTTTGAAATGGCACCATCTTCATCTTGGAATGAGCAATGATCATCAATGGGGTCTTAAGAAACGAATATGCAGGCTCAATTGGGTGATGCAAAGGATAAAAGTGTATTTGGATAGAGAAACGAATGCTTTTCATCATCTTAAGGCACTTGAATCATCATACAAGGTTAAAAGCAAAGCAACACTAAAAAATTAATGTTAGTTCGAGCAAGAAAATTTCTAACCATTTACCTTCTGCTATTGTTGGGACAATTTCCATTTGGCCCCGATGTGGGGTGGCTCTTGACAGGGGTCATGGAATGAAACCGCCGCTCAAATGAGTTGTTAATGGTCACCTGTAGTGTTTAAGATAGAGAAATGATCGCCTCCTTCCTTTCGGTCACCGTACTTTTTGCGAGAAAACTCATTATCTTGGGGAATGCGGAGCCTATTTAGCACTCGACTCATTGTGGATTAAATGTAAGACGTGTGTGGAAATGCCTTGCCTTTCATCATCCTATCATGCCTCATTCCACACATTCGATGCATTATGTGCAGTTTATGCTCCAAGCCAGAATCAACAAATCAAACATGCAGAAAAGTCATGCATAAATCATGAAATATGTAAACACAATGCAGATGCAGCAATTTTTAGCATCACATGTGTTTATAGAATGTGCAAGCATGGGAGAAAATTTATCAAGAAAGGGGAAATTCGAATTGCCCCTAGACATGTGGACCGAATAAATTGAAGGTCTGCTCCTTAAGTCGAAGAGTGGCTCATCTCTGACTTTGCCCTTGCACAACGAAATGCATGGGTGAAGTGAAGCATTTGTGTCTTTTTCAATGTTGACTACCGTCATGGTCGTCGGTCGAATGCCCCTACAAAAAGCAGAAAGATTATCATTGAAACCAAACGAACTAAGAAAGATATACTCTCCTTTTCACTTCAAGGCTTGCCATCAATTTGCCCCATTTTCATCAGAATGGATTTCATCAGATGATCATAATTTTGCCACCTTGAGGCTGTCTTCTTCAACATGTTAAATGTTAGTATAAATATTTCCTGTCAAAAGGAAATGAGACGTGTCAGCTAGTATTGAAAGGGATAAACTGGAAACAATACTGGTTTACCCTTCATCTTGAATGCCTTATACGAGTCTTTTACCAGTTCCATTGGATTGAGTTTTTCTCGACTTTCGTTGGATGCTTCAACATTAGGCTAAGATAGTGGCAAAATATTGACCTTGGTATTGCTTGTCGAGTATTCTTGTTTCTTTCTGTAAAAAGAAATGCGCAAAAAGTTATTTTATTTATTTACAATACCTACAACATTCCCCACCCTTGGGGATAGAACTCAGGACGTTTCGGACCACTATCATCCCCCCATGCCATCTGGTCCACGAGGCCACAGGTTTCCATGGAGGCTTCCTTTTAAAGGTTAATATTCGAATGGCACAGTCTTATCGTATTGGGCAATTCTACGCCACGATGTTCTCCAAAGGTAATTTACAATCCCTGTTAAGACGGAATAAAATAATTTAGAATTCGAGACGATCATGGGTAAATTGGAACGATACAAAATTACCCTTCTTTGAGATTGCCCTGGGTCTTTCGTTCGCATTTTCTCATTTGAAGCCGTCCATGTAATGGTAATGTCCACGAATTGATTTTCTCCAAATTTTGTTCAACTTGCATTTGGGTATGATTGTGTTCTCGGGCTAGTTTACAAATTCCTGATAATAGAAGGGATTCAATTTAAAACCTGAGCGATTGAGGGTAAATCGGAACGATACGGAATTACCCTTCGAGTTTACGCGGATTTTTTACGCCATTAATTTTTCCCCAAGTTTGGTGCAATAACGGGTCCGAGCATTTAACGGGGGAAAGGGAAATGATTACTTCTTACTTTTGCATGAATTCCAGACATTCATAAAAGCAAAAAATATCCCATGCAAGATAAAGCATATGCATCCGCTTAGGATTGATTTTTCTTCCTCTATAGGCTCTCCAGTGGTCAACAAGCTTCATTCCGGATTGGGTACGTATCGACCATGTTGAAGGTCCGATGATCACTGACTTCGAAATACAAGCTGAGCACGCACATTACAGCCCCGGTGCTCTACCGACGTCGAACTGGTTGATCATGGCAAAAAGCTCGTCGTCAATGCCCGCTTGGTGGTAATCTGTCCCCTCTTTCTCGGGAGGTATCAATGCTGATCCCATATGGTTGGTCTTTCCATACCTCCTTACAACAGAACTTGATCATGTTATAAACTGATCCAACTCACCTCTTAAATGGGCATTCTCGATCTTCAAGTACTATCTTTCGTCGAGCATGAGGAGACTATAGCAGTTGGGGCAAGTGGTAGAGTCGAAAGCTTCCTTATACCTCTTGTTCTCTGCTCGAAGTTTTTCATTTTCAGCTTTTAGAAACTCAACCTCATGGCGCTCATGTTGAGTCATTACTCGAGTTCGCCTATTTTGAAACCAAAACTTGATTTGCACAGGGTTTAGACCTGTTTCTTGGCTTAGTTCCATTCTTTATTTGTCATCCGGCATAAGGTACCTTATGAAGAAATCTTCAAGCTTTTGAATCTGACGCTCCGTGTGACATCGGCGACGCTTCCTTTAACCTTGGTTTGTTGTTGTCTCTATCTTTATCGAGATCTTGGACGTCATAGGCAGAAGGGCCAAACTCCATGGGCTGAATTCCAAACATGGCCTCGAACTCTTCATTTCCCATATTCAGCAAGTAACGATAGCTCTCAAGTGTGTTAGGTTGAGACATCCTCGGTTGGTTAATGGTTTCGCAAGGTTTACTACCTCCTCTTGTATTTTTACTCTCTCTGAATTTTCCTGAGCGACCGTGTATGCTATAAAACTCTTTGGGTCAAACTGACCAGAAGGGTGAAATTGTCATTTTTCAAGGCTCAGGAAGTGAAAACAGGTCAAACCAGTTAAATGTGGTCATTCCTTATTTTCCACAATTTCTGAGAATTTTCTAGAATTTTTCGAGACAATTTGCCCATAAGGGGTAAACTCATCATTTTGAAAATATCAAGAAGGCAAATCATCCAAAATAGGATTGGCCAGTCAAAATTGTCTGTTTCCTAATTTTTGAGATTTTTGAGAATTTTTTGGAATTTTTCGAGACAATTTACCCATAAGGGGCAAAATCGTCATTTTAGAAAAATCGGGAAGGAAATTCATCAAAAATAGGATTCGCCAGTCGAAATGGCCCGTTTCCTAATTTTTGAGATTTTTCTAAATTTTTTAGAATTTTTGGAGACGATTTGCCCATAAGGGACAAAATCGTCATTTTAAAAAATTAGGAAGGAAATTCGTCAAAAATAGGATTGGCCAGTCGAAATAGCTCGTTTCCTAATTTTTGAGATTTTTCTGAACTTTTCAGAATTTTTGAATGACGATTTGCCCAAAAAAATCAGGAAGGAAATTGGTCAAAAATAGGATTGGCCAGTCGAAATGGCCCGTTTCCTAATTTTTGAGATTTTTCTGAATTTTTCAAAATTTTTGGACACGATTTGCCCATAAGGGACAAAATCGTCATTTTAAAAAAATCAGGAAGGAAATTCGTCAAAAATAGGATTGGCCAGTCGAAATAGCACGTTTCCTAATTTTTGAGATTTTTCTGAACTTTTCAGAATTTTTGAATGACGATTTGCCCAAAAAAATCAAGAAGGAAATTGGTCAAAAATAGGATTGGCCAGTCGAAATGGCCCGTTTCCTAATTTTTGAGATTTTTTTAAATTTTTCAAAATTTTTGGACACGATTTGCCCATAAGGGACAAAATCGTCATTTTAAAAAAATCAGGAAGGAAATTCGTCAAAAATAGGATTGGCTAGTCGAAATAGCTCGTTTCCTAATTTTTGAGATTTTTCTGAACTTTTCAGAATTTTTGAATGACGATTTGCCCAAAAAAATCAGGAAGGAAATTGGTCAAAAATAGGATTGGCCAGTCGAAATGGCCCGTTTCCTAATTTTTGAGATTTTTTTAAATTTTTCAGAATTTTTGGAGACGATTTTCCCATAAGGGGCAAAATCGTCATTTTTAAAAAATCAGAAAGGAAGTTCATCAAAAATAGGATTGGCCAGTCAAAATGGCCTGTTTGCTAATTTTTGAGATTTTTCTGAATTTTTCAAAATTTTTAGACACGATTTACCCTTATGGGGCAAAATCGTCATTTTGAAAAAATCAGGAAGGAAATTGGTCAAAAATAGGATTGGCCAGTCGAAATGGCCCGTTTCCTAATTTTTGAGATTTTTTTAAATTTTTTCAGAATTTTTGGAGAAGATTTGCCTATAAGGGGCAAAATCGTCATTTTGAAAAAATTAGAAAGGAAGTTCATAAAAAATAGGATTGGCCAGTCGAAATGGCCCATTTGCTAATTTTTGAGATTTTTATGAATTTTTGAAAATTTTTAGACACAATTTACCCTTATGGGGCAAAATCGTCATTTTGGAAAAATCAGGAAGGAAATTCTTCAAAAATAGGATTGGCCAGTCGAAATGACTCGTTTCCTAATTTTGAGATTTTTCTAAATTTTTCAGAATTTTGGAGACCATTTGTTTATGAGGGGCAAAATCGTCATTTTGAAAAAATCAGGAAGGGAATTCATCAAAATAAGGATTGACCAGTCGAGATGGCCCGTTTCCTAATTTTTGAGATTTTTCTTTTGAATTTTTTAGATGGATACGCATGAATCAATGACAATACAAATACGAATGCGGTATAGCCAAATACGCATGAATTGTGCTATGTGAAATGCACATGAATGACATTTTTTGGTATTTTCAAAACATTAAAAATTTCCTGAAGCTGAGAGAGGGAGTGAGCCAACGACTTCTGTTCAGTGTTACGACCTCCAGTAGGTGGCTCGGCCTACTCATTCTAGGGCTTGATGATGCAGAAATTAAATTACATAAAGTAAAGGATAATAAATAAAGACCTCCAATGGATGACCCAGCCTTGGTTTGGCCATCCCTTTTGGGGTTTAATGGTGCAGAAATTAAATTACAGAAAATAAAAGACAGTAAGTAAAGACCTCCAATGGATGACCCAGCCTTGGCTTGGCCATCTTTTTTGGGGTTTAATAGTGCAGAAATTAAATTACAGAAAATAAAGGACAGTAAGTAAAGAACCACCAGTGGGTGAGTCGGCCTTCCCATTCTGGGGTTTGATGGTACGAAAATTAAATTGCGGAAATTAAAGGGCAATAAATAAACGACCTCCAATGGGTGGGCTTTGTCCTTCCCATTCTGGGGTTTGACGTGCAAAAATTAAATTGCAGAAATTAAATACAATAAATAAAAGACCTCCAGCGAGTGGGCTTTGACCTTCCCATTCTGGGGTTTGATGGTGCAAAAAATTAAATTGCAGAAATTAAATGCAATAAATAAAATACCTCCAACAAGTGGGCTTTGCCCTTCTCATTCTGGGGTTTGATGGTGCAAAAAATTAGATTGCAGAAACTAAATGCAATAAATAAAAGACTTCCAACAAGTGGGCTTTGCCCTTCCCATTCTGGGGTTTGACGATGCAAAAATTAAATTGCAGAAATTAAATGCAATAAATGAAAGACCTCCAACGGGTGGGCTTTGCCCTTCCCATTCTGGGGTTTGGATCTTTTAAAATAAAATGCAGGAAATTGATTAGGCAATTTGGCCTAAGCTCGCGGGCAGATCAACTGAGGAGTTAGTGGAAGCTTAGGAGCTCATTCAAGCCAATTCCGCGCTCCCATGGGATTCGCCGTTGATATGAAGCTGTTATTACCTAACATAAAATATGGCGAAAGGTCAGTGGAGAAAATATGTGCTCATTTGTAATTAAAAAATAATAATAATAATAATAAAATAAATAAATAAATAATAAAAATAATAAAAAATAATAAAACAAAGCACTTACCTTCCCTTTATTGCTTGGTGTTGCTGGTGATCTGACTAAAATTTTCTATCGAAAGTTGTTCGCATCCCCATATCTTGTCTTGAAGAAGGATGCATGCAATGACCAGGCTTACAATCTCTAAGAAATTATGCAGAAATATGCAACCAAATAATAATGTATAACAACAAATTGAGGAGACGAACACGACTTCAAGCCTCCTCGGATGCGGAACCAGCTTCTTTCAAGCACGATCTCATGACCTTCCCAAGCTTTGAGCAGGCACCAAAGCAAAGCTGCACAGCCTCATTAATTCATGCACTTGACCATTCTCCAGTGATGGTTAGCTGGGTGCCAGTTCAATTGGCTCGTGTCACTGTACATTCTTGCCTTCATACTCTCTCTGGGGCCAAATGCTAACATAACACACGACTCTAACAAACCTTCTCATTCGGACTGGAGAGGAGCCGACGAAGCTACGTTGACACGCCGACATTTGCTATGGCCTGGACATACGCGTCGACGCTGCAAGCGAAGCTGCCGAGGGCGGCGGCTGATTGGACGAGGAAGTTGCAGGTCTCGTCGGGCACAGGGCTGTCGGAGGAGTCCGCGAGCCCGGCTGTAAAGGCGGGGACGGCACCAAGCTTGATGTAGGCGAGCTTCTTGATACGGTTGCCGATAATTTGGTTCTCGATCTCCTTCGGGGCCTTCAGGCGGACATTGCGGTCGGAGGAGTTGAGGCGAGACACAAGGTTCGTGGCATGTACTTACTGATCTCTTGTGGAGGAAATCTTTGAAAGCGTGGACGTTGGCCGTGGACCCTAGCCTCTTCTTCTTGTGGAATTCGATCATACCTAGGAGGAGCTTGATCTCATCTTTGTCGCTCTAGAGACGCTGAAACCTCGGCTTCTTCAACGGTGTGCCCTCCTTGGTTGCAGCCATTGTTGATTCGTCATCCGATCCGGACTCATACATCGACTCTCCAGAAGAGTCGATGCTCATCTCCTCACCAGACGCAGCGGTGTGCAACTCTTCGTCAGAGAAGTGAGATCTGGATATTCGCGTTTCGGGGCCATGAGAGTTCCGAGAGGGGGGGCCCGAGAGCCCCCGTGAATGGCTTCTTCTTCTTGAGTTTTTTTTTCTTCTTTCAGTGCTCCTCCCCCCTTTCTTCCCGCAATCATCTTTGTTTTTGACCCCAAATTGGATTTTTCAAATTTGTGATGGCCAACATGAAAAGGGATTTAAAAGAAAAATATTGATTATTTTTATGTATTTTTGTGGCCTCAAATGTTATTTTTTCCAAATTTTCAAGTATTTTTATTTTTATTTTTTTGATAACCGGGGTGTCCAGTCGTGCTGTATTTTTATATTTTTTGAAAAATATTAGAAATAAGAAAAAAATGAAAATTTATTTTTTGTTCAAAAATGGTTCCTTAGGCTTAGCCAAGGCTTCGAAAGTTGATTTTTTCCATTTTCTTATTTTTTTTTATTTTCTATGAATTTTCGAAAATAAAAATACTGAAAAATACTGAAAATATGAAAAATCAT
Source organism: Psidium friedrichsthalianum (assembly GCA_019149425.1). Classification (NCBI taxonomy): domain Eukaryota; kingdom Viridiplantae; phylum Streptophyta; class Magnoliopsida; order Myrtales; family Myrtaceae; genus Psidium; species Psidium friedrichsthalianum. The sequence goes on from JAGVVM010002427.1 coordinate 38,332, forward strand.
TTTTTGGTCAAAATTGGTTCCCTAAGCTTGGTCAAGGTCCCCAAAGTTGATTTTTTTAATTTTATGAATTTTTATGGATTTTTTTATTAATTTTAAAGAGAAAATGTGATTAAAAATCAAGTGTCAACAGGGCCACAAGGGGAATAGCACGACCGCGCACAAGGTTGCTGAGGAGTGGCACGAGCAAGCTGATCTTGCTCGCACATGTCTTCACAAGGCATCCAAGAGGACGAAGAAATGGGCGGACCAGAAACAAAGATATGTGGAATATCAGGTTGGAGATCAAGTGCTGTGCAAACTACCGTTGTGATACAAAGGCATTCACAAGGCACAACTCTGACAGTACGAGGGGCCATTCGCATCACGCGACAGATTGGCAATGCTGCTTACAAATTGGAGCTCCCGGCCAAATTGAAGATTCACCCGGTGTTCCATATAAGTATGCTTAGCTATTCCATTTTGATGAAGGGGATCCGGATCGAGGGAAATCACAATGGGCGCCCTATTGGAGCAAAGGCTTCTTATGATCGAGACGTCGACTGCATCATGGCGGACTGCATCGTACGGAAGAGAACTGCGCACCCAAGAAGGAAGTACTTGATCCGATGGAAGGGACTCCCCGAGAGTGAAGCAACGTGGGAACTTGCCGAGTCACTTTGGCAGTTCCAAAGTAGGTCAAGGGGACCTTGCTGAGAGCGCAACGAAGGCGTCGTCAGAATAGGTGAGGGAGAATGACACCGGTCCGGGCAAGGAGACACGCCAAGAAGTTTTCTGAACGAGATGGATCGTGTCTTATCGAAGGAATCTCCTAGGGAATCTTAAATGATCCTAGGCGCGGGCAGTATTGTAATTGCACATTTCTAAATCAATTTGGGTAGATGGTAATTGGGGAGATCTAATCTCCACCATTAGATCAAAAGAGAGATCTACGATTATATGCACGAGAACTTGCATATAAAGGGCTATCCTCCCCTTCATTTGTATCATCTCATCTCACGAGTAACACAATCAGAGCTTCTCTCTCTAATTTTTCTCTCTAGAGTGTTGTGAGGTGAGTGAGTAAGGCTGACTTAGGAAGGTTTTCCTAAGACCGCACGAGCGATTGAGTGGTGATTCAATCGGCCCGTGACACTTGCATGTTAGTTGTTTTTTACAAGAATCATCTAAGAGTAGAGTATACCAATAAATTCAGTGATCAAGATTCAAACTTGAAGGATATTAATGGATTGTTTTTTTGTATGAAAAAGGCTAAAGCCGAATACAAAAAATTGATTATAGGGAATTTACTATCCCTAATTATCCTATAATAAAACATGAAATAGCTCTCGAGCAAGCAGTAAAAGGAACTAGGATCCAAACGCCCGTGGATTCTAAGATGATCACATTTACAATGTCTCTCTAACTAAATAAATCCTTGAAATATACAATTATCTAATTTAAGTTTTTAGGGAATTCTTTAGTTAAATACGATCTTGCTATGCTTCTTGCCACTACTTAGCTTTTAATATATCATTTTTTTTAATGTTCAGCATTAAATCTACGACTTTTATAAAATTATATAATCTTCTAATAGCTAAAAATAGTTGAAATGCTTTTACAGCTAACTTCGTAGAGATATTAATATAGAAAAAAAACCCAACAAAAGAATTATATAGTCAAATCTACTATAAAATTTATATGAACATGAAACAATTTATTCAAAGTTTTAAGTCTATCACATAGATATAGTTGCTAAAAATTTATCGATCGTGCTTACGTATCATAGACATAAGAATGGTGCAATTGTGCAAGTGCATTTCACCTATTGTCCATACAAAGACAAGTGAGTTTCTTTTACTACTAATTCTTATGGTTATCAAATGA